>PISX010010327.1:0-49358 GCA_004024625.1 Mellivora capensis
GAGATACCACCTCACACCAGTTAGAATGGCCAAAATTAGCAAAACAGGAAACAACATGTGTTGGAGAGGATGTGGAGAAAGGGGAACCCTCTTACACTGCTGGTGGGAATGCAAATTGGTGCAGCCACTCTGGAGAACAGTGTGGAGATTCCTTAAGATATTAAAAATAGAGCTTCCCTATGACCCTGCAATTGCATCCATAGGGTTTTATGACAACAACAGTCCTGTGCTCATTCACTTCCATGTTGCCTATGGCGGCTTCGGCTTCCAACAGCAAGGTTGAGTAGTTCCTGCAGAGGCTGCATGGCCCACAGAATCTAAAGTCTTTACAATCTGACACCATGCAGAAGAAATTTGCTGACCTCTGCTTTCTGTTAGGTAGCAAGGGGCCTAGGAACCAAGTCAGCACACGGAAATGATGGCATCTCCTGTTTACTTAGGACTCATGATATCACAGTCCTGTAGTACGTGGTCTACATGCATTATTCCTTCAACTTTGCTATCCACAGCACTGAGGCAGATAGAACTGTTTTTTGTTGTTGTTGTTGTTGTTGTTATTGTTTTTAATTTTAGAAATTTGGAACTGAGTTTTAGAAAGATCTAATAGCTAGATTAAGGTCTAAGCAGCAGCCATCAGGGCCCGGCTGCAGGTTAGGATTCAGCTCTGTCTATTAAAAACTTTTAACATTAACACTTAGGCTACTTTCTACTGGAAAATCGGAGTGTTCTCTTTAGGTGTTTATTTTACAATAAGTATAGGGGCGCATGAGTGGCTCAGCTGGTTGAGCCTGGGACTCTTGATTTCTGCTCAGGTCATGATCTCAGGGTCATGGGAATGAGCCCTCCTATGGGCTCTGTGCTAAGCATGGAGTCTGCTTGAGATTCTCTCTCTCTTTCTCCCTCTGCTTCTCCTGCTTGTGCACACACACACTCTCTTGCTCTCTAAAATAAATAAATTAATTAAACAATACTAATAAAATACAGTAATTATAGATTCACAGGATGTTGCCAATAGATGTGTGGGGAACTCCCATGTACTCTCCCTGAGTCTCCCCCAATGTCATTCTCAAGTCGAACACTGTCTTCCCTCTAATACATTTGAGATTTAAAGTCTTTTTTGTTTTATTGTTTTGTTTTGTTTTTGTGAGGAAAATGACAGAAGTTTATTAAGTGAAGATAGAGGGAAAGCTCTCAAGAGTGAGAGAGTTCCCAACAGGGTCACCAGTGAGGGCCTTTAGGGTTGGTCTTTTACAGAAAGCTAGCCAGGGAACTTAAATCCTTTAAAAATCTCTATTGATAACACCTTCAATGGCTTACTTCCTTTCTTAGGATCTGGTTAGTCTTTTGTTGGTCACAGGTGATTAAAATAAAGACACCCACCCCACATGACCCACCCCACATGCCTAGGGCAGGATGGTTAAAGGTGACCAAGTTGAAGGGCCAAGTGAAGCAGGAACAGAGAGGATCTGGGTAATGGGTGCCTTCAGGAGACTATGCAGCAGCACCTTCTTGCTTACTACTCTTCCAGCAGGCAAGCCTGGAACCTTCAGGTCTAGAGGGCCAGGCCAGCATCCATCCTGTCTGTTAAATTAGTGTTGAATGAGAGTTATGGAGAGATACCAGGAGCAGTCCATGACATTCAGTCTATCATTACTTCAGGACTGTGCTTACACTTTGGATGGCACTGTGAGGGTTTTGAAGTCCCTGATAGGTTCAGTTGCACTCTGTCAGGTAGACACTAAGGTTTTAATGCCTGATAGTTTCTACGGGAACATTTATTTATTTATTTATTTATTTATTTTAATGTTTATTATAGATTCACAAGATGTTATAAAGATAAGGAAGGCTCATGTAAGCCTCCTCAATGTCAATGCTTTGGTAAAACCATACAAATTAACAGTTTCAAAGGCAATAAAACCTTGCTGTGTAGTTCATAGTACTTATTCAGAATTTACCAGTTTACAGGCACTCATTTGTGTTTGTGTGTATAATTTGATCACATGTGTAACCTTATGTACCACCACAATCAACATACTCAACTGTGTATCACTAGAGGCTCACTTGTATTAACCTTTTGTAGCCACATCTATCCCCTCCTACTCCATCCTTAACAGTGGGCAACCATGATCAATTCCTCTTCTCTATAATTATCTTCTTTTACAAATGTTATCAAAAAAATGGAGCCATGCAACTTATATCACCTTAAGATTGGCTTCCTTTTTCTCTTAGTATAATTTCCTTGAGGTTTGTCCAAGTTGTTAGGCATATGAATAGTTCATTCCTTAATGGGTAATGAATAGTTCATTTTATTACTAAATAGTTTGCCATAGTATTTATGGATGTATCATAGTTTGTTTAACATTCATCCACTGAAGGACATTTGGGTAGTTTCCAATTTATGGTTTAAAAAATTTTTTTTAAAGATTTTATTTATTAGAGAGAGAGAGAGTGGGAGAGAAAGCACAAGCAGGGGGAGCTGCAGGTAGAGGAACAGGAAGAAGCAGGCTCCCTGCTGAGTCTGAAGCTCATTGTGGGGCTCCATTCTAGCCCCAAGATCATGACATGAATGGAAGGCAGTTGCTGAACTGACTGAGCCACCCATGTGTCCCTCAATTTATGGCTTTGATGAGTAATGCTGCTATAAACATTTGCATATATGTCATTGGTAAAACTTAGTCTTGATTTGTCTACAGCAAATGCCCAAGAGTGCAAATTCTGGGTTATATGGAAAACCCATTTTCAGCTTTAAAAGAACTATAAGGTATTTTTCCAGAGTGACTGTTCCAGTTTACATTCCCAACACCAATGTGCAGAAGATTCACTTCCTCCAAATCCTCACCAGCATTTGGTGGTGTCACTATGTTTCAATTTTTCTATTTTGACAGACTTGTTGTGATTTTAATTTCTAATTCCTTAATTGCTTAGGAAGTTGAAACATCTTTTTATGTGTTTATTTACCATGTATATTTCCTTTTCAGTACATTGTATGTGTCTTTTGTCTATTTTCTTTTTTTTTTATTATGTTAGCCACCATACAGAACTCCACTAATTTTTTTAAATTAACATATAATGTATTTGCTTCAGAGATACAGGTCTGTGAATCATCAGTCTTACACAATTCACAGCACTCACCATAGCACATACATACCCCAATGTCCATAGCACAACCACCCCATCCATCTCACCCCCAGCCCCTCCAGCAATCCTCAGTTTGTTTCCTGAGATTAAGAGTCTCTTATGGTGGGGCGCCTGGGTGGCTCAGTGGGTTAAGGTCTCTGCTTTTGGCTCGGGTCATGATGCCAGGGTCCTGGGATCGAGCCCCACATCGGGCTCTCTGCTCCGCGGGGAGCCTGCTTCCTCCTCTCTCTCCCTGCCTGCCTCTCTTGCCTACTTGTAATCTCTGTCTGTCAGATAAATAAATAAAATCTTAAAAAAAAAAAGAAAAAAAAAGAGTCTCTTATGGTTTGTTTCCCTCCCTGGTCCCCGTTGTTTCATTTTTCCCCTCCCTTCCCCCCACGATCCCCTGCCTCTCAAATTCCTCATATCAGAAAGATTATATGATAATTGTGTTTCTCTGGTTGACTTATTTCACTTAATATAAACTCTCTAGCTCCATCCACATCATTGCAAATGGCAAGATTTCAGGTTTTTTTGATGGCTGCAATGTGTGTGTGTGTATATATATATATATATATATATATATATATATATGTCTATATATAGATATATAAAGATATCACATCTTTATCTATATCTACATTTATCTTTATCTATCTATATCTATATATAGATATATATATAGATATCTCATCTTCTTTATCCATTGATCTGTTGATGGACATCTAGGTTCTTTCCATAGTTTGGCTACTGTGGACATTGCTGCTATTAACATTTGGGTGCATGTGCCCCTTCAGATCACTACACTAGTATCTTCAGAGTAAATAGCCAGTAGTGCGATTGCTGGGTCATAAGGTAGTTCTATTTTCAAATTTTTGAGGAACCTCCATACTGTTTTCCAGAGTGGCTGCACCATCCTTCATTCCCACCAACAATGTAGGAGGGTTTCCCTTTCTCTGCATCCTTGCCAACAACTGTCATTTCCTGACTGGTTGCTTTTAGCCATTCTGACTGGTATGAAGTCATATCTCACTATGGCTTTGATTTGTATTTCCCTGATGCTGAGTGATGTTGAGCACTTTTTCATGTGTCTATTGGCTGTTTGGATGTCTTCTTTGGAGAAATGTCTGTTCATGTGTTCTGCCCATTTCTTGATTGGATTATTTATTTTTTGGATGTTGAGTTTCATAAGTTCTTTATAGATTTTGGATACTAACCCTTTATCTGATCTGTCACTTGCAAATATCTTTTCCTATTCTGTCAGTTGTCTTTTGGTTTTGTTGACTGTTCCCTTTGCTGTGCAAAATATTTTGATCTTGATTAAGTCCCAATAATTCATTTTTGCCCTTGCTTCCTTTGCCTTTGGTTATGTTTCTAGGAAGAAGTTGCTGCTGCTGAAGTCAAAGAGGTTGCTGCCTGTGTTCTCTTCAAGGATTTGGATGGATTCCTGTCTCACATTGAGGTCTTTCATCTCTTTTGAGTCTATTTTTGTGTGTGATGTAAAGAAATGGTCCAATTTCATTCTTCTACATGTGGCTGTCCAATTTTCCCAACACCAGTTGTTGAAGAGACTGTCTGTTTTCCATTGGACATTGTCACTCTGAACTCTAGTTCTGACATCTTACTAATGTCCATATTTATTAGGTCCCTAGCCGTTGGTACTGCCTCTTGGTTTTTTTTTTTTTGGAGGTGAATTTTTCCACCTTGTCATTTTATCCAGATAAGAATAAATGAATGAGAGAACAAAATTCTAAGAGGATAGCAATGACCCTGGAAAAACATACACTAACCAACTAACCAAATTGGAAAAGACCCAAAACTGGGGGGAGAAGAAAGGAGAAGGGAAATTATATATATATATATATATATATATATATATATATGATGCATTTTATATATATATGTATATATATACATATATATGTGTGTGTGTATATACATATATGTGTGTTTTATAAAATATATAAAATATATTTTAATATTTTAAATATATAATATATATTTAAATATATTTAAAATAATAAAATATATTTTATATATATATACATATATATGTATATACATATATGTGTGTGTATATATATACATATGTGTAGAGAGAGAGAGAGAGAGAGAGAATAGAATAGAGCCACACACTTGATTTGGGGTGTATTTTAGTCTGTTAGAAGAAACTGCCTCCCAAAATTTTAAAGAAAGAAAAACTTATATATATATAAAAATAAGGGTAAACATGATGAAGGGAAGGAATATGACTGTAAAGATGAAAATTTAAGAAGATTCTAAAAGAGGAATTGATAAGATAAGAAGTTGGTTGAAAAAAGAAAAAACAAAAAAGAAGAAAGAATTTGATCAGGCTGGAGACTACAACAAATCCATGAGCTAGATTTAGGATATATTTTGATCTGTTAGAAGAAATTGTATCCCAAAATTTTAAAGAAAGAAAAACCTATATGTATACAAAAAATAAGGTTAAATATAATGAAGGAATAAAATGTGACTATAACAATGATAATTTTAAAAGATTTTTAAAAAGGTATTGATAAAATAGTTAAAAAGGTTAAAATGGGAAGGAGGAAAAATTGAATAATAGAATAGGAAAAATATAAAATTTAAAAAATTTAATTTTGAAAGACTAAAGAATCATGGGGAAAAAAGCCCTGAAGTCTATGGGCTACATTCCCCTAGCTCTGGAGTTCTGCAGTTCTCACTGGTGAACTTGGTCTTGGCTGGATGTTCTTGCTGATCTTCTGGGGGAGGGACCTGCTGCAGTGATTCTCAAATGACTTTTCCCAAGGCAGAATTGCACCACCCTTGCCAGGGGCCAGGCTAAGTAATCTACTTGGGTTTGCTCTGGAGCTTTCATTCCCTGAGTGCTTTCCGTACAGCTTTGGAGGATGGGAATGAAAATGGCAGCTTCCCAATATCCGTAGGAGCCAAGAGCTCAGTTCCCCATTCCTCAGTGCTCCCTTAGAGAAAAGCAGTCAATCCCTCCCATCTCCCTTGTCTCCGGCTGCACTCCAAACTCACCCAGCCTGTGACCTAGCATTTCTATCTCTGGTGCACAGCCCGTTTGGAGTCTCCAAACCCAGCTGATTCCTGCCATGTGGTCCTGCCTCACTCCTCCCGATGGACGAAGGGGTGGTCTCCCTGGATCTGTCACTTGTGGGGTCTCTGCTCGAAGAGTAGTGGTCCAACTGTGTCTCAGATCATGGTTTAAGGTAACCCCAAACTGAGATCTCCCTCTTCAGCTCCATCTTTGTAGCCAGCTTCCCCACTATGATTCCTGGGAGCTCTGCCATGCTCAGACACCCCTGGTCTTTTTGTGACCCTGCAGGTCCTGAGACCACACTGTCCCTGCAAGGGCTCTACCCCCTGCTTAGCCTCTGGAGTGACATCCCTCAGTGGAGCAGACTTCTAAAAGTTCCAATTTTGTACTCCACCGCTCCACTGTTTGCCAGGAGCTGACCCCTCCCCCATAGTCTATCTTCCTGTATATCACCTCAGATTCACTTCTCTGCATGTCATACCTTCAAGTAAGTGGTTGCTTCCTAGAATTGTTGCTCTTCTTCTCTTCAATCTCCTGTTGAGTTTGTAGGTTTTCAGAATGGTTTAATAACTATCTGGCTGAACTTCTGGGACCCAATGATATTTTGGTCTCCTACTTCTCTGCCATCTTGCTCCTCCCTCAGAACTCCATTAGTTTTTGATGTAGTAGCTCCATGATTCATTATTTGCATTTACCATCCAGTGTTCGTTGCAATATTTGCCCTCCTTAATACCCCTCCTGGTGCTAACCCCTCCCAACCCCAAAACCCTCAATTTGTTTCCCTGAATCTGTAGTCTCTCATGGTTCATCTTCCCCACTGATTTTACCCCCTTCAGTTTTCCCTTCCTTCTCCTAATGTCCTCCATGCTATTCCTTATGTTTCACATAGGAGTGAAACCATATGGTAATTGTCTTCCTCTGCTTGACTTATTTCACTTAACATAATCCTCTCCAGTTCCACCCATATTGATTCAAATAGTGGGTATTCATCCTTTCTAATGGTTGAGTAATATTCCATTGTATATATGAACCACATCTTTATACATTAGAATAGCAAAATTTAACAAGGCAGGAAACAACAAATGTTGGAGAGGATGTGGAGGAAGGGGAATCCTCCTACATTGTTGGTGGGAATGCAAGCTAGGGCAGCCACTTTGGAAAACAGTATGGAGTTTCTTCAGAAAGTTAAAAATAGAGCTATCCCATGGCCCAGCAATTGAACCACTGGGTATTTACCCCAAAGATACAGAGGTAGTAAAAAGAAGGGGCACATGCACCCCAATGTTCATAGCAGCAGTGTCCACAATAGCCCATTTTCTAATGGGCTTTTTTTTGTTTTGTTTTATTGTTGAGTTTTAAGAGTTCTTTATGTATTCAAGATACATCTTTGTCCACTGTGATTTGAAACTATTTTCTCCAGTATAAAGCTTGTATTTTCATCCTATTAACAGGTCTTTCTCAAATTTTTGAGATTTTTTAAAATTTTGATGAGCTTTAATCAGTTTTTCCACTTATGGGACTTGCTTTTGCTGTTAAACCTAGGAATTATTTGCCAAGCTCTATGTCCTAAAGATTTTCTACTCCATTCTTTCCCTAGAAGTTTTATAGTCTTCTGTTTTACTTTTGATCTATGATCTATTTTGAGCTAATTTTTGTATAAGGTATGAGACTTAAGTGGATCATATTTTTACTGAGGTATGTATTATTGCTTCAGCACCATTTATTGAATTTAAAATGTTTTGTTTTTCAACTTTTGGGATTTTGTCTTTCTATGTTAATTTTAGAATAAGCTTATTTATGTCTACAAGAAGACCTTTTGTTTATATTCACAGACTGAGATTTCATAAGGAATTGTGCTACACTCCGAAGTTAATTTAGCATTGACATCTTTACCTTGTTGTGACATTCAACCCATGAACATGATATGTCTCTCCAAACATTTAGGTCTTTGATTTATTTTATGAGCATTTTACATTTTATAATTTTCATTATACAGAACCTGTATATGTTTTGCTAGACTCACTTCTAATATATTTTTTTGGAAAAACTATAAATGGTATTATAATTTTGATTTGTTTCCACTTGCTCATGGTTACTATCTAAAAATATAATTGATTTTTATGTGTCAGTCTTATGTCCTGGGACCTTAATGAATTCACTTCTTAAGTCTAGGTGATTTTCTTTTTTGTAAATTCCTTGGGATTTTATAGGCCCATAGACAATCATATTGTCTGTAAAGAAAGACCATTTAATTTCTTCTTTCAAAACTGAATTCATTTTTTTTCTTATTATAGTGTCTAGAATTTCCAATAATATGTCAAGTAAGAGAAGTGAGAAATTTTCTTTGTCCCTGATCTCAGAGAAATTCACTCAGTCTTTCACCATCAAGTATCAGCTGTAGGTTTTCTTGTGTATGATCTTCATGAAGCTAACTTCCTCTCTATTACAGTATAAGGAAATTTTTAAAATCATAAATGAGTAATGAACTGTATGGTGTGTCTTCTTGATTTCAATTAATATGATCATATGATTTTTCTCCTTTGACCTGTTATAGTGGTGGATTGCATAATTTATTTTTAAATAAAGAAACAATCTTACATATCTGGAATAATTGATTCAATATGGTTATGATGTATTGGCTGTTTTATATGTTGTTGAATTCACTTTACTAAAATTTTGTTAAGACTTTTGCATCTAAACTCATGAGCGATATTGTTTGTTTTTTTGTATTGGCTTTCCCTAGTTTTGGAAGTACAGTAATGCTGGCTTCATAAAATGAGTTGAGAAGTGTTCTCTCTTCTGTTTTCTAGAAGAGATTGTGAAAATTTTTGTCAATTTCTTTAAGTGCTTGGTAAAATTATCCACTAAAACCATCAAGGCCTGGAGATTCCCTTTTCTAAAGCTTTTAATTTATAAATTCAATTTCCTTAATAGTTATAAGACTAATACTGTATCTTCCTGGGTAATTTTGGATTTTATTTTTAAGGAATTCAATAGATGTTGAATTGAATTGAATTAAAAAATGTTACTGAATTTTAAAATGTCATTTTGTATATAGTATTCTTTTATTAACCTTTTAATTATTGTGGGATTCCTTTTGCTATTTCCTCATAGTCCTTATATTAGAAAACTGTGTCTTCTTTCTTCTTAATCTTTGTTATTCTTTCTAGATTTTATGAGGAGCTCTGTCTGATGCTTGCAGGAATTTAATGTGTGGTCAGATCACCTGAAACAAGCCTTAAATTAAGGTTCTGTTGTAGTCTTCAGTGAGGACTAGTCAGGATAGTTTCTTCAATATCATTTCTGGAGATTATATAGATGGTTAGATGGAGGGATGGATAGACATTTGATATGCTGGTATCTTGGATGGGGTTATTATTTTCTTTTGAAGTCCTCAATCGTGTTTGAAAGATTGTATAATAAACACATGTTAATTTTACAGCAGTAATGGGATAATGTTTCTTGAAAACAGTAGAGATTTTTATTACCTTGACATGATATATAATCAGAAATTTTAAAATTAAATGTTCTAAAATAAGGGCTTTGAAAATGTTGATTGCATTTTATTTTTGAAGCTGGCATAGACTTTTCAATTCAAAAAATTGCTGACTAACTTTTGAGACTGATTAGCAATCAGGCAGTATGTAATTTGGAAGTGAAATCCTGCTGTATTAAATTCTGATCCTTTTTAATAAGATGCTTTTAGTTGAGCTCAATTGTACACTGTCAAAAAGGTCAGTATTTATTATGTAAGAGAAATATGTAATGTAGTTTCTGAAAACCCAAAAGACCAACTTGACTAAGATTTTGTTTCCCAGTCAGCACCCTAAAGGTTAGAGTCCCTCAGAAGACTTACACATTTTTTCACCAGATGAGATGGCTTCAGGCAAAGCATGCATCAGTGATGTAAGTTGCATTATAAGTTATCTGGATGACACTGATCAGCATTATCAAATACAAAAACCTTGGGTCTGTTGGTTACTGCAAAGGGCACCACCATGCTCACAACTGCCCCATCTTTTGGTCTTCAGTAATAGATATTCACTTCAAGATCTCTGTTTCTAAAAGACTCTAAGAGATTAAGAGAATGTATATGCTATCAGTCTTTCAAGACTTTCAAAGGGACTTTTTTTATTGGTCTCTGTCATAATGTTAGAGGATGTTGTGACTCGTATATTCCAATCATGCAACAGTTCAGAGGTAGCAGATACTTCCTATCTTTTGTCAAGAATTCTAGTTACCCCAGTTAGATGTACCACACCGGCCTTGCTGATGAGAGAACATTTAAAATTTTTTATTTTTTCAGGTAACTTACATTAACATTGTCTTTTTTTCTCTTTTGGGTGGATATTTACAATTCTAACAGTTTAGCACATTTATAGATTTGTGAAAGTACCATTATAATTACAATAGAACTTTTCCATCACCCAAAATAATCTCTCTTGTGGGAATCCTTTGAAGCCACAACTTCCTAATCCTTAACCTCTGGCAAAACAGTGATCTCTTTTCTATCACTACATTTTGTCATTTTGAAAATGTCATACAAATAGAAGCACAGTTTGTATGCTTTTGAGCTTGGCTTCTTGTACTCAACAAATGCATTTGAGGTTCATCCAGGTGATTAAGTATATTAATACTTCTTGTTTATTGCCAAATAATATTCCACTGTATGACTATACTACGTTTGATTATCCATTAGCCCATTGAAGGATATTTGGGTGGTTTACAGTTTTTGACAACTATGAATACGTATCAGCAATATTACATAAACTTGAAGGTTATTTCTTGAAAAAATGTGAGTTTGATTAATGGTATATAGTACTGATGGTAGGAAATAGATAAGAAGCCTACTGAGCTTCTTTAGGGGACTTCAGTGCCAAAGAATCCAAGACCCTTGTCTAGCAAGCTTCTGATTATATGATGAGCATCAGAAAAGAAGCAATCCAGGAATACTGGGCAGTGTCAATGAAAGGCATTACCCAGCAACAACATTTTAACTGTGGCTGGGGAGGATGATAGACAACAAGTGTCTTCCAGAAGTCAGAGCCTGGAATCTTAAAGAATAATGGGCAAGACAGAAAAAAATAAAGTCTAATCAATGAATTTCTTCCTCTTTGTTCCTGTCCTGCAGAACAATCACTAATCTGTATTTCCCACCCTTTTACCAAATGGAAGATTTATTATGTCTAAGCTGTCTCTGTTCTACCACTGTATATTGGTTGAAGAGTGTGGATAGAGTAAGCAATATCTTTTGAATTCAAAGGCCCCTGGACCATGAAGACACTTCCTTACCTAATGCAGAATAATGTGTACCACCTAGAAAACCAAGAACTGAGCTGGATCAGTTGGTGATGAAACTTTTTATTATCTTCTTTATAAAAAGAGTGTGTTCAATGTGCAAGGGGAAAAAAGGTGAAACTGCTATTTGGTGATCAGAAGATCATATTGTAGCAAAAAAAAAAAAAGCACTATTTTTGTCAGACTTTATTTTCCTCTTCAGTAAATAGAAAAACTACAATCCCAAGATTTCCTAGAGGATTAATGGGCCTATTTAACTGAATTCTATTTGACTGAATGAAGGTATTATTATTGATGCACATCAGTTCTGATCTTGGCCTTTAATATTTCCCATATGACCTTCCATAGTTTCTTTCTTGCTTGACCTGTGACTGGTAGGGTGGGGATGGCAAAACATATCATATATATTTTATAGTGTAAGGTTAACTTTAATAATTTAAAAATACATAAAATTTTAAAAGTCATGGCAAAAAATTCTATTAGCAGAATGAAAGACAAATTACAAAATATTCTCCAAGGGTCTGATAACGTTAATGTATTAAAAATATCTTAATATTGAGAAATAAAGTTCCAAATACCCAGTAGAAAAGGGAAAAAAAGACATGATCAGAAAATTCCCCCAAAAAGCCTGAAAAAATTCTTTAGAAATGTGCAAATTAAACCCTGACACCATAGTTCATGTATCAGATTGACAAAAACTATTGAAATGTATAGCAGCATATTCTGTTGTGAAACCTGTGAGGAAGAAAACACATTCATTAAACCCTCGTGGGAATGTGAATTTCTTCAGCCCTTCTGGGAGGGAGTTTTGAAATACTTAACAAAAGTACATATGCTTCTTCATTTTGACCTTTCAATCCCATTTCTGAGAATTTTCTCAGGGGCTAAACCTCCAATAATAAGAAATATATATGCAAAGTTATTCACTGCAACCTTGTTTGTAATTGCAAAACAATAGAAGCAACCTACATGTCTACACATAGCATAATGGCTTAACAAAATATGGTTCATTTAAACTTTAGAGTGTTATGTAGCTTTTTTTTTAAATGAGGGAGAGGTATCTGTGTGGCTCAGTCACTGTTAAGAGCCAACTCTTGGTATAGGCTGAGGTTGTGATGTCAGGGTCGTGACATTGAGCCCCACTCCAGACTCCATGCTCATAGCAGAGTCAGCTTGAGGGTCTTTTCCTCTCCCTCTGTCCCACCCCTGCTCACTCTCTCTCAAATAAGCAAAAAAAATCTTTTAAAAAAATGAGGGGGATCGCTTTGAACTAATATGCAATGATATCCAGTGGTTTCTAGGATCTAATGATGACTTAGCCAACAGTAAGAATGAAGGTGAGGGTCTTAGTTATACATACAGCTAAATTAATTCTTCCCAGAACTGGAATGGATTTGGAAATGGATTCTTCTGTGATCAAAACTCCACATGTGAAAGTAACCTGGTCAACAGCTTGATTGCATCCTTGTGAAACCCTATGCAGAGTAGCTAACTAATCAATGACAATTCTCCTGATCTTTGGAAAACTGTGAGATAATAATGTGAGTTGTTCAAACCACTACATTTATGGTAATTTGTCTCACAGTAATATAGAACCAATTCAGTGATATAAAGTAGTAAAAATGAATGAACAGATGAATGAATGGGGGAGAAGAGACAGCTTTTCCTTGTTTTGGAATTCTAGACAAGGGATGTGGAAGGAATGAAGAAATTTTTTTTAAATGGTTAGGCAAATGTCATAGTAATAATTATTTTAGGCAAAGTAAGGAAATGTTAGGGGTACCTGGGTGGCTCCATGGATTAAGCCTCTGCCTTCGGCTCAGGTTATGATCTCAGGGTCCTGGGATTGAACCCTGCATCAGGCTCTCTGCTCAGCAGGGAGCCTGCTTCCCTTCCTCTCTCTCTGCCTGCCTCTCTGCCTACTTATGATCTCTCTCTCTCTCAAATAAATAAATAAAATCTTAAAAAAAAGTAAGGAAATGCTAAAATTAGTGAGCAAAAATAATTATGGGGAACAGTATTTGCACAGTCTCAAAGAATCTCTCCACAAGACACTGTAACAAAAAAAATCACAACAGAAGGCATCACCTTATGAGGAAGACATTGGATTATATAATACAAAATAGGATTAAGACATAAATCTTGACATTCAATACTGCTTACTATTAATTACAAAGAGAGGTTTGACCAAATTATATAGCATGTAAGTTATTTCTCAATAAAACTGTTAAAAAAAAAGAAGGCATCACCTTAACCAAGTAATAAATGTTCACACCCATGGTATGACACATATGCATATCATGTACACCCTGGTATGTTGCACTGAGGAGGAAAACCATCACTTTTGTCATAATATTGCTCAAAATGAATAACTTTGCTGTAATTACACAAAAACTTCAGACAAGTATAAATTGAAAGACAGTCTACAAATAACTCTTTGGGATTATTAAGGTCCCAAAGGACAAAGAAAGATAGAGGAACTGCCGTTGACTGAGGGAGATTAGAGATCCATGACAACAAATGCATTGTGATATGCCAGATTGGATCCTGAATAAGAAAATGGGGGTTATAGTGGGAGAATTAGCAAATTTTGAATAAGGTCTGTGATTATAGCATTATATCAATATTATAAGAATTTTCTAACGTTGGTGATTGTACTACAATTTTGTTAGGCATTAACATTAGTGGATAAAGAATAATGGGTACTCCTGAACATTTTTGCATCTTTTCTGTAAATGCAAAATTTGAAAATAAAATTGAAAAAGCAAGATAGAACATGTCATAATCTCAGTAATACCAAGAAACTAGAATTAGTTGAAGTACACACAAAAGAGGAAGTTGAAACAGAGATGACTGATGTATTATGAGAAAAAAAGAAAATCATAACCATAGAAGAACATATTGCTATGAAAGTAGAAAACAATATGCATTGCTTTATAAATGAAAATACAATCATTACATATTTTAAAACATCATATATGATAAATATTATAGACTCAGTTGAAGAGGAAATTATACAGCTGAAAGTGTATTATATTAAAGAGTCTCACTAGTTCCTAAGCCAGATGAATGAAAGTGATTTAATGCCAGAAAAATGGTGATCTTTTAGAACTCCAGAGATAAAGAGAAAATTCTAAAGTCTCTAAAATGGAAAAAAATTACAATTTATAATGAAATTGAAATCACATTGGCATCAGACCTCTTGGCAGCAACATTTAGAAAACCAGAAGAAATTTTAGGAGATACTGAAAGATACAAAGTTCTAAAGTAAAAATCTTTAATAAAAGTTCTAAAGAAAAGTCATTTTTGGATCTAGCATTTTGTAAAACTAAGCTAGCATTCAAATTAGAGATCAAAATAAAGATATTTTATGACACTTAAATGCTCTTTTTGCATCTAGAAACCTTCTCTGCTATGTTTAGTCAAAAAAACTTCTTATGAAATAAAAAGTATTCAGAAATACAAATATTTGGGACACAAAATCAGTAGTGAGAAAAAAACAGTACTGATTTTAGTTGGCTAAATAATTTTTGACAAAGCATCTAGAAAGAAAATATAATTATTTCATCATGAAATAATAAAGCAAACAGAGAGCAAAATTACAATGTTACAAATAAGTTAAAATACATCATTAATCAAAATAACATCCAAAGAAACAGATTTAGTGGAACACAGAGATTTATAAAAGCAATGATTAATGTCCTCTTGAGAATGAGAAAAGATATTAATTTACAGATGAGTAATGTGCAGGAAGAGGTAAATTAAAATATAGAAAAGGTTTTTGTTTGTTTTCTGTTTTGGTAGATGACATAGATCTTTACTGACTCTATATGGGGAAAACTATAAGCAGAAATTATATGTGTTAAAATTATGTGTAAGTTATCAGAATTCTAGAAATGACTATGATATACTGATCTATTACTGCAAATATTTATTTAAATATTTATCATTTTATAATACATATGTAATTTTGATATGTAAAATAATATATAAGAAAAGTTTACAAAGAAAAGTTGATTAATCCACAAAAGCAGGATGATATTATAATGTCTAAAACCCATTCAAGGCAGCAGGCTATCATGATTGACAATAACTCAAAATAGCTTCCAGAAGCACACAGCTAGGAGGGTCTCGTATTCATTCAGACTTGAGACTTTCTTCTAAGCATCAGCCTTTCAGGCAGAGTATATAAGGCATGGTAGTTACATAAACTTTTTGACTTATTGACTTTCTGAATCATTTATATTTACCTTGACTAATGTTACAGGAGATTGAACAATACTGTACCATCTGAGTTCCTTGAATATGCATTCTCTTTTATTTATAAACTCAAGACCACAGTTATAGGACATTATTTGTGGGTTTTGTTCATTTGTATATTACCTCAGAATTTTTTGAAGTATAAGTATAAAACCTTGAATTCCAGATAGAACTTTTTTTCTGAACTATTTGAGTGGATGTTAATGACCTGATGTCCCTTCATCTCCAAATCCTTTTTGTGTATTTTTCACAAATGAGAACATTCTCCTACATAAGCTAAATAAGTCAATGACACAAGGAGATTAACATTAGAACATATGTACCACCATTTGTGTTCTGATGCCACACCAGTCCAGAAACTTCATGTGCATACTCTACTTCTTTGGGCTTTGACACAGCATTCCATCCCCTCCCATGTATAGAAGTCCTTTTGTTGCTGACTCTGTTCCCTCATTATGGACTGCCTGCTGTGGGCATACTTCTTACTCTGATCGAGTTCTGACATCCTGCTCTGGTCCATTGTATTCCCCTAAACTCAGCTATAGACACCTGACTTGTTCTCTCCCACCTAATGGATTTAGGACTGAATTGTTTAGAATGTAAAAATGGAAGAACTCTCATTTTATTTTTTTAATTTAAAATTATGTTGAGATAATTTATTAAGATTCATGTGCAGATAGAACTAGTATCCAGAAATCCCAGTCTACCTTTTACCCAGTTACCCCAAGTGAAGCAGTTTGTAAAACAATAGTGCAACATTACAAACACAATACTGACATTGATATAATTAACTAATCTTACTCAGTTTTCCAGTTTTTCATTACTTATTGTCTGTGTGTCTGTGAGGATATTTAGCTCTATACAGTTTTGTCACTTGTGTAGTTTTGTTTATTCATTACCACAGTCAAGATACCATACAATTCCATCCCCACAAGGATCTCTGGTGTTACCCTTTTATAAGTCAAACCAACTCTCTCCTTCTCCTATTCCCATATCATCCCCAACCCAGGATAATCACTATTTTTCCTTTGTTTTGAAAATTTTCCACATCAAAATGTTATATAAATTATATCATGCAATGATTGATATTCTGTAATTCATCTGGAAAGACATAGGCTCTTGAATCCATTAAGAAATCTTGAAAAAGTAGAATAAAGTGGGAGAAATCACTCTCCTTAATACCAGGACACACTAAATAGCTGCAGTAATCAAGGCAGTATGTTGTCTGCAGAGAGAGTAACACAGAGATCAGTAGGACAGAACAGAACAGAAAAGATCTAATAAACATCAAATTTCCATACCTTCTTAAAAATTAACTCAAAATTAATATAGAACTAAATATAAAATATAAGCAATAAAACTTTTATGAAAAAACATAAATTTTAAGATCACACACTAATGCAAAAAATTCTGAGACTTAACCAAAAGCAAGATCAAAAAAATTTTTTTTCTTATTAACTGTACGTTAGCAAAATTAAATATCTTTGCTCTACAAATGATACTGCTAGAAGGATTAAAAGAGAAATTATAGACTGTAAGAAAATATTTGTGAACCATATTTGTTAAAGTGCTCTAGTGTCTAGTTAATACATAAAAAATTCTCAAAACCCAGCAATTAAAAAAAAGTAGGAAAAAAATAAATGACGTGAGTAAGGGAGGAGCAAAGGACTTGAATAGATATTTCTCCAAAGATATACAAATGGCTAAGAAACATGAAAAGATGCTTAACATCACTGATCACCAGTGAATTGCAAATCAAAACCACAGTGATATGTCATTTCATACCCATTAGGATGGCTATCAGAAGAGTAGCCAAGTGTTGGTGAGAATGCAGAGAAATGAAACCATTGTACACTGTTGGTGGAATTATAAAGTGGTGCAACCACAGTGAAAGGCAGGATGGCAGTTCCTCAAAAAATTGAAAATAAGACTAACATATAATCTAGTAGTCCCACTTCTGGTTATATATATTCTGTGTATAAATAATTGAAAGCAGGGTCTGGAAGGTATATTTGCATAACCACATTCACAGAAGTACTACTCACAATAGCCAAGAGGTAGAAGCAGCCCAAATGTCTATCTAAGGATTATTGGATAAACTAAATGCATTATATTTATACAATGAAATACTGTTCAACCTTAAAAAAGAGGGAATACCTGCCACATGCTACAACATAAATGAGCCTTGAGGATATTAAATAATACAACACAGAAAGGCAAATACAGTATGTTTACACTTATATGAGGTACCTAAAGTAGTGGATTCATAGGAACAGAAAGTAAAGTAGTAGTAATGGGTGGGGGGTGGAATATGTTTAATTGTTGTTTAAATTGTTGTTTGTTGTTTAAATGTTGTTAAATGTTGTTTAAATGTAGTTCTATAAGATGAAAAAGTTCTGGAGATCTGTTGAACATCAATGTGAACATACTTAATATTACTGAACTCTATACTTAAAAGGATTAAGGTGGCAAATTGTATGCTGTGTGTCTGTCACCACAAGAAAGAAAGAGACAGAGAGACAGAGACAAGGAAGGAAAGAAGGGAAGGAAGGAAGGAGGAAGGAGGAAAGAAGGGAAAGAAAGAAGGAAGGAAGGAAGGAAGGAAGGAAGGAAGGAAGGAAGAAAGAGAGAAAGAAAAGTGAAAGGAAAAAGAAAGGAGAGGAGAGGAGGGAAGAGGAGGGGAAGGGAAGGGAGGGGAAAGGAAGGGAAGGGAGAAAAGAAAACATATAGGGCAAAACAAACCCTAGTTAGATAAATCCACCATTGGATTCATCTCTGTTATCAACTGTCATTTCTTGTTCATGCTGTGATTTTCTGAGTTCTTGGTATGAGAGATGGTTTTCTACTTTATTCTGTACATTTGCCCATTATGTTAGGAGAGTTTGGGTCTCTTGTTTTAGCTATCAGTCACCCTATTTAACTTTAGCATACAGCATCTGTCTTTTCGTGAGCTGTCATTAAAAAAAAAAATCTGCCTGTTTTGCAAGGTTGAGAGTAAGAAAGTACTAGGTCTGGGTCACCTTCTTCTATTGGGTAGTATGATGTGCCTTTTGTTGTTCCTCTAATCCCCCATGCTAAACCACTTCATTGTCTTACCACTTTTCAGATCTTCTTCGCATTGCCTCTTTGCCTCTTCCATTATTTCCGGGTTTGTAGTTGTTACCTAGCAAGGAGAAGCAGAGAGAACTAGGTGTACAATACCTTGTGTAGATCAGAAGTCTCTTGTTTTTAATCCCTAAAAATCCTCCTTGACCTCTTCTGCAGCCTTAAGCATGGTAGCAACTTCCTGCACTTCTGTCTATGACATTAGTTTTACTTATTTTCTTTTCTTTCCTTTCAAATCCTTCATATAGGTATAAATAATACTTTATACTAAATGCTAGGATAATGTAACTGGTTTGATTTTAATTTTCCTGAAAAGATTCTGATTGATACAGAATATAAATATTCTGTAACTATTTTTTCCTTACTTTGCTGACCACAGACATTTTGCACTGAAATTAAAATATTTCAGATATGAATGCCTATAATGTCAAACATGCTCCCTGTTTACATGGCCTTTTACAAAATTCAGTTGGAATTTACATGAATCTAGGTGCACTTCATAATAGGTTACAGCTATATTTTTATACCAATACATAAAAGCTCATTGTTCTTCTTATTACATCCTGTTAAAATCATTTGACATTTGAATATCCTGTTGAATAAATATATTGAAGCATTCAATCTATTTAAATATTGAAGTAGTTTTAGGTAGCTGTAGGATTCTTGATTACTAGAAAGGACATATGTACTATGGTATCATAACAATATAAAAGTCCTAAATAGAATGCCATTTGAAATTGGGCTGTGAAAGGCACATGATAACTAATGATTCTAACAACTTTGGGACATTGGTGTCCTCCATCTTATTTGAGATGTTACATGTTTTGTGTTTTAGAAACTTACTGTCATTACTGTTTGAGTGTGTTAATGAGTATTCTACTTACCTACTTAAAATATGGATAATTTACTTGTTTATATTTTTAAAATCCCATATGTTTTGATAGGATAACTGTATAATGTATTGAATAGAGTTTGAGGATTCTTGTAGTGATACACAGACAAAGATTCAAGTTCAGAAATTACCAGGAGTCTGGGGATCACCTTAGGCTCTCATTTGGAAAACTTCAGGACCATGGCCCCAAATCTAAAGCAAACACCAGGTAAATGGAGGCTAAATGAATTCCCCTGAAATCTAGCCTTATGGAGTTTAGCCCTTGACTAAATTAAAATGATTAACTTCTATTCTGCCTATCAAAGAAAAAGTAAACTCTCTGGAAGAAGATAATATAATACAAAAAAATCCAAAATTCTAGTACATAATGTTCAACATTTTCTTTAAAAAGACATTGTAATTGCCAAATGACAAGTCTTCATCATCAAAGAAGAGAGTAGAAACAGAATCACAGGTGATGAAAACTTTGGAGTTATCTGACAAGGATTTTAAGTTTGTTTAAATAATATATTCAAGAAAACACAAGACAAGAAATTAAACAATAAGATTCAAAGTGTTAACAGAAAATTGAAAACTATGATAGATAAAAATAGGACCTCTAGCATTAAAAATAGCAAGAACTAAAATTATGAACTAAAAGATGGGTTATTAACAGATTATACAAAACCCAAAAGATAGTTAAAAAACTAGAAGAGGATTCAATACAAATTTTTACACTGAATCACATAGAGGCAAAAGAGTAGAAAATCTAGAATATGGGATACATTAAAAAGCCTTCCCAAAGAGAAGAGAGATTGCATGGACTAGAAATAATATTTCAAGAGTTAATAGCCAAATATTTCAAGTATTTTATAAAATTGATGAAAACTAGCAAAATGTTTACATATTTAAGCAAAATGATGATAGAAAAATTTCATGCCCAGGTGCTTTATAATACAAAGTATTAAAAACCAAAAAGAAATAGAAAATCAAATATGGTTGAGGTTCAAAAGAAAAATTGGAAGCAAAAAGACAATGGTTCAATGTGCTGAAATTAAAAAAAATCTCTCTGGAGAAATATCTTTTAAAAATATTAGTACAAATATTTTGAGTAAATACATATTTAGAGAATTCATTGACAAATATATGCACTTGAAAAAATGTTGAAGATAATTCTTCAAACCCCACTTCCCCCAAAACTCAAGGAAACATAAAAATCTAAAAAAGAATGAAGCCCAAAATATATACAAAATATCAAATAAATACAAATATCAACCATCTGAAATAATAATAACAACAATAATAATTTTATGAGCTTAAATATATGCAGAATTAAAATGTAAGGGAATAAATGGAGTTAATGAATCCTAAGGTTATCAAATTATCATGAACTGGGAAAAATGATATTTTATATTAATAATAACTCAAAAATGTCTGTTGTCATCCCTAGGGAAACAGAAAATAATATTAAAAACTATTACTGAAAGAGAAATAAGTTAAGTAATAATAAATAAATATGACGATTGTTATTTGTTCATGTTGCAATTGATTTCATAAAAATATTTGGGTAAAATATGGGATTAATAAATGACCTTAGAAATATTTTAGGTTACATGACCATAATAATAGAAAAAATCAATTGATGTCTTTGTCCCAGAAACAAACAAATAGAAAATCCAATTTAAATAATGATAATATTTTGGATACCATCAAATAATAAATTATTAAAGAATAAATCTTATGAAAAATCTGCAAGGTATCTATGTTGAAAGGTACTAGAATTATTGTGAAAATGAAAGAAATGTCTTTTTTTTAAAGATTTTATTTATTTATTTATTTATTTACCAGAGAGAGAGAGAGAGAGCAGGCAGAGAGGCAGGCGGGGGGGAGGGGAAGCAGGCTCCCCGCTGAGCAGAGAGACCAATGTGGGGCTCAATCCCAGGACCTGAGATCATAACCCAAGCCGAAGGCAGAGGCTTTAACACACTGAGCCACCCAAGCACCCCCAAAAATGAAAGAAATGTCTTAAAAATAGGGAGAAGCATCATGTTAATGAATAGAAGACTCAAACATGTAAAAATGACACTGCTCCCAGAACTGATCTCCAGCATTAATGCAAACCCAGCAACTGCCCATCAGTTTTGAAAAAAAAAATAAAATCAATACACTAGGCTAAAATTTAGATGAAATGTAAATGGCCAGGAGTAGCCAATGCTTACTGAAAAAGTGCAAGTGGTGTACCTCCATTATAAAACTAGAGTAATTCAGGTAAGCTGTTATTGATGTAAGTATAGACAAACAAATAGTCTGTAGTATGAAGCTGAGAGTTCAGCTTCAAGATGCCCAAATAGATATATTTACTTGATTCTTGGTAAAAGTGACACTGAATTGTAGTGGATATGAGTCTATCACCTCAATAATGTGTTGAGTCAATTGGATATCCACACAGAAAAGTGAAAGGCAAAATAATTCATCATCCAAACAAAGCAACAACTTAAAAAAAAACTCAGGAAAATATCTTCACAAACCTAGGGCTGATAAAAATTTCTCAAATAAGACCAAAAAAGTCTTAATCATAAGGGAACAAAATAATATGGGTATATAAGACTTTATTAAAATTAAAAACTTTTATTCAACAAAAACACTATTAAAGTGAAAGGGGAGGACATATTAAAGTTGTAAAACATATGTAAAGCAAATAGCTCCTCTACAGATTATGAAGGACATCCTAGAAATCAATAAAAGAAAAAGACTTGACCATGGAGAATGATGTCAGAGGAGGAGGGGACCCTAGTTATGTCTCATCCCTGGAATTCAATTCGATAACTATCAAATCATTCTGAACACCTATAAACTCAACTGAAGATCTAATAAAAGAATTGCTGCTATTCTACAAATAGAAAAGTTACCACTTCCTGCAAGAATGACAAGACAGAAAAACTTACCTCAAAAAAGAGAACAAGAGGGGCACCTGGGTGGCTCAGTCATTAAGTGTCTGCCTTTGGCTCAGGTCATGATCCCAGGGTCCTGGGATCAAGCCTCAAATTAGGCTCCCTGCTCAGTGGGGAGCCTCCTTCTCCCCCTGCTTGTGTTCCCTCCTTCACTGTGTTTCTCTCTGTCAAATAAATAAGTAAATGAAATCTTATAAAAAAAAAAAAAAAGGAGGGAGACAGAGAGAGAGAGAGACAAAAGGCAGTACTGACTGCCACAGACCTAATCAGTATGGATATAAGTAAGATGACAGAACTAGAGTTCAGAATAATGATTATAAAGTTACTAGCTGGGCTTGAAAAAAGCATAAGGGACACTAGAGAATCCTTTTCTAGAGAAATAAAAGAATGAAAATCTAATCAGATCAAAATAAAAAAGGCCATTAATGAGATGCAATAAAAACAGAGTCTCTAACTCCTAGGATAAATGAGGCAGAAGAGAAAATTGGTGATATAGGGGACAAAATGATGGAGAAAAAAGAAGCTGAGTAAAAGAGAGATAAACAACTATGGATCATGAGGAAAGAATTTGAGAGATAATTGATACCATAAAGTGAAACAATATTAGAATAATGGAGGTCCCAGAAAAGGAAAAGAGAGAGAGAGAGAGATGTTAGAGCAAATTCTAGCTCAGAACTTCCCCAATATGGGAAAGAAAACAGGCATTCAAGTCCAGGAGGATCAGGGAATCCCTCTCAAAATCAAGAAAAACAGGTCAATACCTCAATATATAACAGTGAAGATTGCAAATTTCAGAGACAAAGAGAAAATCCTGAGAGCAGCTTGGACAGGAGGTCCTTAACATACAAGTGTAAAAATATGAGACTGGCAGCTGACCTATCCACAGAGACCTGGCAGGCCAGAAAGAATTGGCATTATATATTCAGGGCACTAAGTGACAAAAATATGCAGCCAAGGGTATTTTTATCCAGGAAGGCTGTCATTCAGAATAGAAGGAGGAATACAGAGCTTCCAGCACAGACAGAAACTAAAATAATTTGTGATCACTAAACCAGCCCTGTAAGAAATATTAAAGGAGATCCTTTAAGTGAAGAGAGAGCTCAAAAGTCATATAGACCAGCAAGGAACGGAGATGATATATAGAAACAGTGACTTTATAGGTAATACAATGACACTAAATTCATATTTTGCAATAGTTACTCTGAATATAAATGGGTTAAGTGCCCCGAACAAAAGACACAGGATATCATATGCTGTCTACAAGAGATTCATTGTAAACCCAAAGACACCTCCAGATCAAAAGTGAGGGAGTGGAAAGCCATTTATTATGCTAATAGACATCAAAAGAAAGCTGGGGTAAAAATCCTTATATCAGGGACGCCTGGGTGGCTCAGTTGGTTATGCGGCTGCCTTCAGCTCCGGTCATGATCCCAGCATCCTGGGATTGAGTCCCGCATCGGACTCCTTGCTCGGCGGGGAGCCTGCTTCTCCCTCTGCCTCTGCCTGCTACTCTGTCTGCCTGTGCTCACTTGCTCTCTCTCCCTCTCTCTCTCTCTGACAAATAAATAAATAAAATCTTTGAAAATAATCCCTATAGCAGACAAATTAGTTTTTAAACCAAAGACTGTAATAAGAGATGAAGAAGGACGCTATCATAATTAAAAGGTCTATCCAACAAGAATATCTAACAAATGTAAATATTTGTGCCCCTAACATGGGAGCAGCCAATTATATAAACCAATTAATAACAAAATTAAACACAGTGATAATAATATAATAATAGTAGGGGACTTTTAAAAGCCCACTCACAACAATGGACAAATCATCTAAACAGAAGATCAATAAGGAAACAAGTGCTTTGAATGACACACTAGACCAGATCGACTTTACAGATATATTCAGAGCATTCCATCTTAAAGCAACAGAACACACATTCTTCTCAAGTGTGCATGGAATATTCTCCACAGTAGATCACATACTGGGTCATAAATCAAGTCTCAACTGGTACCAAAAGATTGGGATCAATTTCTTGCATATTTTCAGGCCACAATGCTTTGAAACTTGAACTCAATCACAAGAGGAGAGTTGGAAAGAACTCAAATAAATGGAGGCTAAAGAACATCCTACTAAAGCATAATTGGGTCAACCAGGAAATTAAAGAGGAATTAAAATAATTCATGGAAATAAATGAAAATGAAAACACAACTTCTCAAAACCTTCAGGATGTAGCAAAGGTGCTCCTAAGAGGGAAGTATATAACAATATAAGCTTTTCCCAAGAAACAAGAAAAGTCTCAAAAACACGACTTAAACTTTCACCTAAAGAGCTGGAGAAAGTACAACAAATAAAGCCTAAACTGAACAGGAGAAAAAAAATAAAAATTAGAGCGGAAATCAATGAATTAGAAACCAAAAGAACAGTAGAACAAATCAATGAAACTAGGAGCTGGTTCTTTGAAAGAATTAATAAGATTGATAAACTTCTGGCCAACTTATCAAAAAGAAAAGAGGACCCAAATAAAATAATGAATGAATGAGGGGAGATTGCAAACAACATTGAAGAAATACAAACAATTATAAGAACATATTATGAGAAAATATATCTCAACAAATTAAGCATTCTGGAAGAAATATATAACATTCTTAGAAATTGTATAAATTTCTTAGAAATGTATAAATTACCAAATTTCTTAGATGCGTTCTTAGAAATGTATAAATTACCAAAACTGAAACAGGAAGAAATAGAAAACATGAGCAGAACCATAACCAGCAAGGAAATTAAAGCAGTAATAAAAAATCTCCCAAGAAACAAGAATCCAGAGACAGATGGCTTCCCAGGAGAATTCCATGAAACTTAAAGAATTAGTAACTAGTCTTTCTGAAGCTGTTTCAAAAAATTGAAATGGAAGGAAACTTTCAAACTCTTCGGCGAACATTACCTTGGTCCCAAAACCAGACAAAGACCCCACCAAAAATGAGAATTACAGACCAATATCCCTGATTGACATGGATGCCAAAATTATCACCAAGATACTAGTCAATAGGATCCAACAGTACATTAAAAGGATTATTCACCATGGCCAACTGGCATTTATTCCTGGGCTGCAAGGGTGGTTCAACATCCAGAAATCAATCAATGTGATACACTGCATAAATAAAAGAAAGGACAAGAACCATATGATTCTCTCAATAGATGCAGAAAAAGAATTTGACAAAGTATAGCATACATTCTTGATTAAAACTTTTATAGTGTAAGGATAGTGGGTACATACATCAATATCATAAAAGCCATATATGAAAAGCCCATAGTGAGCATCATTCTGAATGAGGAAAAACTGGAAGCTTTTCTGCTAAGGTCAGAAACATGGCAGGGATGTCAACTGTCACCACTGTTATTCAACATAGTATTAGAAGTCTAGCCTCAGCAATCAGACTGCTAAAATAAAATAAAATAAAATAAAATAAAATAAAATAAAATAAAATGCATCTTAATCAGCAAAGAAGTCAAACTCTCATTCTTTGCAGATGACATCATACTGTACGTGATAAATCCAAAAAATTTTACCCCCAAATTGTAGAACTCATACTTCTACATTGTAGAACTTCAAATTGTAGAACTTCAGCATAGTGGCAGGATATAAAATCAATGTACGAAATCAATGACATTCCTATACACTAACAATGAGACAGAAGAAAGAAATTTAGGAGTCAATCCCATTTACAACTGCACCCAAAATCACAAGATACCTAGGAATAAACCTAACCAAAGAGGCAAAGGATCTGTACTCAGAGAACTATAAAACACTCAGGAAATAAATTGAAGAAGACACAAAGAAATGGAAAAACGTTTCATGCTCATGGATTGGAAGAACAAATATTGTGAAAATGTCTATGTTGCCTAGAGCAATCTACATATTCAATGCAATCCCTATCAAAATACCATCCACTTTTTTCAAATAAATGGAACAAATAATCCTAAAATCTGTATGGAATACAAATACTCAAAGGAATGTTGATAAAGAAAACCAAAGCAGGGTTGCATCACAATTCTGGACTTTAAGCTCTATTACAAAGCTGTAATCATCAAGACAGAATGGCATTTGCATAAAAACAGACACATGAAACAGAATAGAGAGTCCAAAAATGGACCCTCAACTCTATGGTCAACTAATATTCAACAAAGCAGGAAAGAATATCTAATGGAAAAGTCTCTTTAACAAATGATGTTGGGAAAATTGGATAGCCACATACAGAAGAATGAAACTGGACCATTTCCATACACCACACACAAAAATAGAATAAAAATGGATGGAAGACCTAAATATGGGGCAGGAATCCATCAAAATCCTAGAGGAGAACACAGACAGCAACGTCTGTGACCTCAGCCACAGCAGCTCCTTTAGAGACACATCTCCAAGGGCAAGGGAAACAAAGGCAACAATGAACTATTGGGACTTCATCAAAATAAAAAGCCTTTGCACAGCAAAGGAAACACTTGACAAAAACAAAAGTCAGCCTACAGATTGGGAGAAGATATTTGCAAATGTCTTATCAGATAAAGGGCTAGCATCCAGAATCTATAAACAACTTATCAAACTCAACATCCAAAGAACAAATAATCCAATCAAGAAATGGGCAAAAGGCATGAACAGACATTTCTCCAAAGAAGACATCAGATGGCCAATAGACACATGAAAAAGTGTTCACTATTACTCGGCATCAAGGAAGTACAAATCAAAACTGCAATGAGATACCACCTCACAAGTCAGAATGGCTAAAATGAACAAGTCAGGAAGCTACAGATGTTAGTGAGAATGCGGACAAAGGGGAGCACTCCTACTCTGTTGGTGGGAATGCAGGCTGGTGCAGCCACTTTGGAAAACAGTATAAAGGTTCCTCAAAAGGTTGAAACTAGAGCTACCCTACAACTGACAATTGCACTGCTAGGTATTTACCCCAAAGACACAAATTAGTGATTTGAAGGGGCACCTGAAAACCAATGTTTATAGCAGCAATGTTCACAATAGCCAAACTATGAAAAGAGCCCAAATGTCCATCAATACGTGAATGAATAAAATGATGTGGTACATATATCCAATGAAATATTACTCAGTCATCAGAAAGGATGAATACCATAAAATGAATGAAATCTCGCCATTTGCAATGATATACATGGAACTAGAGAGTATCATGCTAAGTGAAATAAGTCAGTCAGAGAAAGACAATTATCATATGATTTCATGCATATGTGGAATTTAAGAAACAAAACAGAAGAGCATAGAGGAAGGGAGAGAAAAATAAAATAAGATGGAATCTGAGAGGGAGACAAACCATATGAGACTCTTAACCATAGAAAACAAACTGAAGGTTGCTGGGGGATAGGGGGTGGGAGAATAGGGTAGCTGGGTGATGGACATTAAGAAGGGCATGGATGTAATGAGCACTGGGTGTTATATAAGAGTGATGAATCACTGAACTCTACCTCTGGGACTAATAATACATTATATATTAATTAATTGAATTTAAATTTAAAAAAGGAAAAGACTTACAACATGTACGTCAGAAGCCTATTAAAAGGTGCTCAACCACTTTAGTCATTAAGAAATGCAAATTAAAAGCATTACAAAATAATACTACACACCTGATTGACCAAAATGCAGAAGATAGTGCAAATGTTGACAGAGTATAAGCAATTCCACCACTAGGTATTTACCAAGAGAAATACATACTAGGTATACCAAATATATATACAAAAAATGGTCACAGCAGTATACATTTTAGTAATAATTAAAGGAAAGCTCTCAAATATGCCAAAAGAAAATATGAAACAACTTTTATGTCCATAAAATGGCTTTTTATACAGTAGTAAGAGTGAACAAACTTTTATAGGTACCTGTATATTCAGGGGTGAAAATCAGTTAAAATTTTGAGCAAAAACCCAAACCAAACCAATAAAAACATTAAAAAAACACAACAGAGTATATACAACACAAATTCACTTATATCATGTTCAAACATGAGTCTAACTAATTTAAGGATTTAGAATTCTGAATAGTATTTATGTTTGAGAACAAAGAGTACCTCAGAGCTTACATTAAGCGATCAGTTCAAGTTCTGATAATGTTCTATTTCTTGTCTTGGGTGCTGGTTACATAGGTAGATTCATTGTAAAACTCATAAAATGTATCCTTATGATTTGTTCACTTTGCTTTATTTATATTTCAATATTAATTTAAAGACATAACAGAAATATAAAGGAAAATGGAAATGATGAATTTAGAACTCCAAAATATAAATGATGTTCAAAATTAAAATCATGTCAGTTTACCAAAATGAGTTGCATTATTTTTGAGACATGTATTACCTTAATGTATGAACAATACTTGAAAATCAATTAGACTAAGAGGTCAGATAACAACACCTAGTAAGAAAGTATAATAAAAAATAGTTCCATCTAAAAGAGCAACCACAATCATAGTAGCTAGTAAACATAGAAACATTAAATGGACTTATCAACAATAGACAAATTATGCAAAGAATCCAAATGTCCAAATGTACACACACACACACACACACACACACACACACACACACACTGGAATATTACTCAGCCATCAAAAAGAATGAACTCTTGCTACTTGCAATGAATGATGTGAATGGAGCTAGAGTGTAAACAGGTTAGTCAGAGAAAGACAAATTCCATATGATCTCACTCATATGTAGAATTTAAGAAGCAAAACAGATGAACATAGGGGAAGGGGAAAATAAAGGAGAGGGAAGCAAACTGTAAGAGACTTTTAAGTATATAGAAAAAAAATGAGGGTTCCTGGAGGGGAGGTGGATGAGGGATAGGCTCAGTGGGTGATGAGCATTAAGGAGGGCACTTACTGTAATGAGCACTAGGTGTTATATGCAAGTGAGGAATCACTAAATTCTCCTGAAACCAATATAACACTATATCCTTTTGTTGTTGTTGTTGTTGTTGGTATGAGTTGGGGGAGGAGGGGTGGAGAGATAGGGAGAGAGATAATGCCAAGCAGGCTCCAAACCCAACCTGGTGCCCAAGTTGGGGCTTGATCTCACGACCCTGTGATCATGACCTGAGCTGAAATCAAGAGTCTTGATTTGGATGCTTAATCAACTGAGCCACCCAGGCACACCAACAGTATATGTTAACTAACTAGAATTTAAATTAAATTTTTTAAAAAACCCTAAATTGTAAAAATAAATAAATACAGTGTTTTAACAGCAACCATAAAGAAAGAAAATGCACGAAAAGAAAATATTACAACTTTGTAAAAGGACATAAAATAAAACCTAAAGAAGTTGAAAGACAAACTATATTTTGAAATAAGAAGTGCCAATATTATAATATCATGCTCCAAAGCATATTAGGAGGTGAGAAAGAGTGACAGAACTGTAGGATTCTATAAATGGGAGAAAAATAGAAATATATTATACAGATATGTATATAGGCATAATTGCATAGAAAAGGCACTGTAGAAGCAAACACCAGACTCCTAAAGATTCTTATTTCTGCTTTAGATAATTATAGAGCTTATATTTGTGTGAGAGGTAGGGAGGTGAAGCAAAGTTGGAAATTGAAGTTTTATTACAAATTTTGAGGTATTTCTAGGAATATAATACTTAAAAGATAGGTGTAATCTACTGAATGAATATGTGATCATAAAGAAAAAATTCACATATCAATCAAATATATGAAAGATTTTAAACTCTATTTTTAATTAAAGAAACATATCATTTTCTCAATGATGTATCTATCAATGGAGATTTGGAGAAAGGGAAAGAAATATTAATGAAGGACTCAGGTAGCAAGGGAAATAAAAGGAAGATAGTAGGCAACTAGTAATGGAATCCTGAGAAAGAAATGTGAGAGAATCCCCCCAGAGAAAAATTCTGTGGAACGGTGTTTCACCTTGGTCTTGATCTAGATATAGATGCATAGTCCTTTGTGTGTCCCTGCAACACACACACAACTTCCCCCAAAGTAATCACAATAGACAATGAATCAAAAGGCAAAATATTTTTTTAAAGATTTTATTTACTTATTTGACAGAGAGAGAGAGCACAAGCAGGGGGAGCTGCAGTCAGAGGAAGAGGGAGAAGCAGGCTTCCCACTGAGCAGAGAACCTGGTGTGGGGCTGGATCCCAGGACCTCAGGATCATGACCTGAGCCTAAGGCAGAGACTAAACCTACTGAGCCAACCAGGAGCCCCTCAAAAGGCAAAATATTAACAGTTCATACAAACAGCCTATAAATGACTCTACTCAAGGATTTAAGATACATAAAAACACAGTGTGAACCTCCTTTATCATTGATTGGCAGTTTCTCAACTTCAAATTAATAAAGGAGATAGAACCATGAAGACTAGAAAAATCTAAATGAATCCTCCAGATTGTCCTACCTGTCTCACTTGTCTTCAAGACTTTTGTGACAAGTAAATATGATTATGTTTGTAAACTTTTCTTTGAAACTATAAATTTGTTTAATTAGATTATCCATGATTGCCTGAAAAATAAAATCCCCTAAGACAGAAAATTCCATAGTGGAACATAGCTTGAAGGCAGGATTCTCAGTGTTCAGGAACAAGCATAGAATGTTATCTTGGGGTCAGGACTTGGCTAACTATTCAGTCAGATTTCAGTTAGATCTCTAAATAGAATATGCAAATATTTATTATTGTTTTATCCCCAAATTGTGATATTAGAGAGTGGCACAGTGTAGCGCATATACATGTTAGTATGTATTTTTTTAATCTTTTACAAAAATGACAGTATAACAATTTGCCCTTGTTCTCCAAAAGAGACATCAATGAACATTACCTAAAATTGCAACCAGTAAATAGAGTGAGTATGCTATTTAGAAATATGGAAATAAGTGCAGAATTAACAGCTAAAAGAGCTGAAAGTTTTTACCTCTAACTGGAGTGCAGAGGTGATTGCATATAGGGTAGTGGACGAATATTAGGGGTTATAAACATGCAGTAGTATTTGCCTATTGCATTATATGTATGCTTTCTTTGCTAGAAGTAAAAAATTAAATGTAAAAGTTAAAAAATTAAATGTAAAAGCAGAGTGAATGAGTGAATTTTTTTAAGATTTTATTTGTTTACTTGAGAGAGAGAGAGAACACAAGTCAGGGGCCAGGGAGGGGGGCAGAAGAAGAGGGAGAAGCAGGTTCCCTGTTCAGTGGAAGCTCGACTGAGGGCTCGACACAAGGCTCACCTCAGGACCCTGAGATCATGACCTGAGCCAAAGGCAGATGCTTAACCAACTGAGCCACCCAGAAGTCCCAACATTGAGTGAATTTTTAAAAAACACTATTTCCTACATTATACACTTACTAATACACCACTAGTCACTTAGGTCTTCAGGATGTACTTCAAGAACACCTCCTATGCAGATATACCTAGACCTCCCCAGTCAGTAATTTTGTATCTTGTGTTTGCATGTCCCTCTGCATTATATCACTTACATTATTCTACCTTTGAAAAAATGTTCTCAAAAAAAAATGTTCTCACATACCTGCCTCTATAATTTAATCACAAATTTGTTGACGTGTATCAGTTGGGGAATACTCTCTTTTTTGAGAGGATTTCAAGGATTTGTAATTTTCTAACTGTTTAATTGAGATGATTTGCTAAATAATATACTCAATATTAATATCATTACCCTCTAGTGTATTTTTATGAAATCAAAAATGAAATTCAAACTGGATACTTGGATCAGGGCTAGAAGTATAGTTCTAAATTTTAGATAGTTTTAATTTTTAGAGAGACATACTATTTGCCACTATAGTATGACCATTCAAACTCATCTCTGCATCTGGTTATATCCACATTAAACAAGGCCTTATATAAATGTAACTAGAGTACAAAGATCAGGGGCCATCCCATGACACTGGAATATAAGTACACTCATTCAATTATTTCCATATGACTCTTAAGATTTAAAATTTTCAGATTATACAAAATTCAGAAAATTGAATTGAAAAATGAGGAAAAACTCAGCAGTGAATCCTTTCATATTAGACTAGATATTCATAATAGACTATGCACTCATAAATTTAACTTAAAAATCTATTTTATAGAAAAATTTAGTGAGAAGAGTGATAAGCGAGGTATGAGTTTTTGATCTCTTTCTTACAATTTCTGTGACTATGGACAACTCATTTAACATTGACTACACCTTGATTTCCTCAGCTAGCATGAGAGTGACACACTTTTTATTGTCTATTACTAATGTTGATAGATACTACATTCCCCAATAACATTTGTGATATCATTAGATATGCACTTGAGATGTTAGCATCTGTTTAAAATGCATATTTTGAAAATAACCATGCATAGTTTTACTTCTATCACAAACTTATTCTTAGTGTCTTAGGGCTAGTGCATTATTAATTTTATGTCTATACAGTTAAGGAGACACATCAGCTGAGTAGAAACTAATGAGAAATTCATAGTAAGCTAGTTAAATATTAACAATCCATTCACATACTGGCCATATAAAGATTCTTTTGGCTTCCATTCATTATGAGTCCATAGGTTGGTTTTTCACCATATTTTTTCCATTGTGTTAGGCCCATCATAAAACACAATGGACAATTTTGGAATGAGAAGAATTGCAAGTATGTGAGATATCCAGGTTGCTTTATGGAAGGCAATTATTGTTTACATAGCCACATATAATCAAAGATAATATGTATCAATTCTTTTACATAAGTATGTAACTGATAATTTAGATTTTGTTATTACATACAACCACTAGGTCAAAACAATTTTTAAAAGCCACATATATTTAAGAGAAGACCCTAAGGATATTTATTGAGTACCCACTATGTGCAAGGAACTTGTGCATCTAGGGTTTATGAAAAGCAATGTCATTCTTCAAATTCTCCCCAAGTCATGATAGGGTCCATGGTTTAAAAAAAGAAAAAAAAAAAAGGACTTCTTTAGGAGTGAACATGTCAATTTGGGTCACAATGGAACAATGTTGGATATCACTGAAAGATATGAGTGCTGATTGACCCTGGAGCTCGAGCCAGAGTTTTCTCACCTCCTCTCCTGTCCTTCAATGTACATTCTGTCAACTCTTTCCACAGTGAGAGCCATTTCAAGGACATAGCCTGGACAGAGTAAGGTGTTGCTGAGACTACCTGAACAAGATACATGGATGAACCCAGATGAGGCCTCTATATAAACTTTATTTCAGGATTGTGGGGCTCTGGTACAGAGATCTACTGGTCTTATGCCTCCCGGGACAGGACAAGACTTGTAGGTAAGCTCCCAGGCTATTGAACCCACCACTATCAATCTGGAGCAGTCTGCCTCTCTCTTGGGTCTCTCCTTGCCCTCTGTGTACCTGGGCCACTTTTAGATGTAACCTGGGGAGCTTCCAGAGTTGTGAATCAGCAGATATGTTCTATGTGATGGGTTTTCGTGATTGTTATTTTCCTATTATAATAGAATTTTCTCTCTCTTTCTCGTGTGTGCATAGTACCTTCAGCACTTGTACTATATATGTTATACGGTACACACACAGACAAACACACAGACACACTGTGTGGCAATAATTTTATAAACATTATGCCCATAATTCTTTTTATTCTTCATAATAGCAAAGTGAATTGAAAAGGCTAGATTTCAGATGACTTGTAACATCTGATATTATGGAAATGCATTTTAGAGCATTATTATAGAATAATAAGTACCTCATTTCCTGGCTTCACTTACTTTGTCCAACTACACCTGATTTTAGTTAACATGAACGATTTTTACCCCAAATTCACTTTTTTTTTTTAAGATTTTATTTACTTGACAGAGAGAGATCACAGTAGACAGAGAGGCAGGCAGAGAGAGAGAGGGAAGCAGGCTCCCTGCTGAGCAGAGAGCCCGACGTGGGACTCGATCCCAGGACCCTGAGATCACGACCTGAGCCGAAGGCAGCGGCTTAACCCACTGAGCCACCCAGGCGCCCCCCCAAATTCACTTTTGTATCTACCCTTGCTTTTTGACAGAATGACTCATTTCTGATTTTTCCTTCCAAATTTTATTTTCCTCTTAGTTCACAAAGATAATGCATGTGATTATTAATTATGTTTACCTATCAACTTGTTCTTGTGTTGTTCATCAGTGGCATCAGCTAGTGATGAGCAGAATCACTTAATATTATTTAGAAATTAAGGCCAAGGGAAGTGTGAGTTAAACTGTCATAGAAAATAAATTAAGTTGAACAGATTTGAGCTAAGTTGTATTTTGATGCTCTAAAGCAGCCTCTTACTATTTGCTGCTGATTTGCTCTAATTTGCTATGGTCTCTCTGTATATGAGTGTTTATGTTCTTTTCTTTAGTTAAATGCCTTCAATTTAGAGGTGCTACATGTATTATAATACAAAAATGATGAAGAAAATGCATTGCCAGAAGTAGATCAGAGTGGTTAATTGGCAAACGAGCATCAGTATTTTTGCCCTGTTTGTCAGGAGAGGAAAACAGGTGGTGTGTGATTCTCTGCCAGCACATTGCCATATAAATAATCACGGTCTTTGAAAATAATACCTGTAAGTAAGTCATTTCAAGATAATTTCAGTGTTTATAAACGTTTCTTCTGAAGAAGGCTTGAAAGGTTTTACATTTGCCAAGTGATGTTTAACCCTTTCTGGATCACTCCGAACACTTCAAAAATCTACTTAGCCAGAAAGGGTACTGATAATTGAACCAGAAGTCAGAAGGACCAGATTTAATAAAGTTCATTGCATCTTACCAGTGTAGTGAATATTGTGAATGTTCATAAACCAATCTAGCTGTTTTGTGATTTTTTTAAAAAATATTTTATTTATTTATTTGATAGATCACAAGCAGGCAAAGAGACAGGCAGAGGGAGAGGGAGAAACAAGCTCCCTGCTGAGCAGAGAGCCCAATGTGGGGCTCGATCCCAGGACCCCGAGATCATGACCCAAGTAGAAGGCAGAGGCTTAACCTGCTGAGCCACCTAGTCGCCCCTGTTTTGTGATTTTTTTAAACTTATTCTTTTCTTGTTCTTCTTTTTCTCTTTTCCATTCATTCTTCATTCCATCTAAGAAGCTAGTAGATTTTGTTTTCCAGAATGAACATGATTGAACAGAAAGCCATACTCCATCCTGGTTAGGACTGAAAGTGGGGTCTCCAGGAGTCCCTCATGCTCCCAGCGAGACTTATACTTGGCCCCTTCCAATAGCTCTCTTCTTATTCCTAACAACCACTCAAGATTCCAGGACCAAGATTGGCTGCAATGATAACTGAGTATCTGCCTCTCACTAAGAAGCTCTCAGGGCAAATACCACTGTATCTCACATCTCAGGAGCCCTCAGACTCTCTGAGGAAGCCAGGCCTCCAAGGTCAGACTTCATCACTGGCCATCCTTGGGCCCACATGGCTCTAGCTTGACTCAGCTCTGTTCGCTCTCCATTGGTTGCTGGAAATGAGTCTGTTTTTTGGAAAAACTTCTCTGTGTCCTCAAATTTTCTCTGAAGTTACTATATATTTTTGTTCTCTCAGAAACCTGTATACTTCCTGAAAACAGTTTCCCCTGTAGTCCTGTTAATATGTTGCTGTTTTTTTTCCACATCATATTTCATACCTGGTTTTCTCTCTCACTAGCTACAAATAACTCTCATCAATTTTTTGGTTATTTAAAAAAATATTTATTTATTTATATTAGAGGGAGCAAGGGGAGGGAAAAAGGGAGAGGGAGAGAAGCAGACTCCCTCTGAGAATGGAACCTGATACAGGGCTTGATCCCAGGACCCCTGAGATCATGATCTGAGCCAAAATCAAGGGTCAGATGCTCATCTGACTGAGCCACCTGGGTACCTCTAATTATTTTAATATCATTCATGTGATTCATCCAACTCTCTGTCCTCTCTGTCTTAGACCTCCATATTTTTAATGCCTTGGTCCTCTATCTGAATTTCAACCATGGTGTCAAAGCCCCAGAACTTGCCATTATGAATTAATATAGACTTCCACTTTAAACTATGTCAGTCCCCAACCACATTCTCTCTTTTCCTCTTCTACAGAACCTATAACTCCTGTACCCACCAGGACTTCCATCTACCCTACCAGTTTTACTGTGTAATACCACGTCCTTAACAGTGTGGGTTGGATGATCCACTGTTGCAATAACTTCATTGTTTTCAGCCTTACTTATTCACCATTCCTTTATCCCTATATATTTTCTAGTAAACCTCAGTCCTGGTTAAATCCATTTTTGCCTCTCCATTCCTCCACTCCTCAGTGTAGCTGGAGAAAACCACAGGAGGATGCTGATCCATCTCACCTAAAATTGATAACCTCAAGTTTAAATGAATCAATAGAATCAGGTTCAACTTTCGAAGAGTAATTAATTGTTGTCTATAGGATAAGGAATTGGGGGATGGTGCAGATTTAAATAAAATAGCTCTACAAAGCTTCACCAAGTAGGTCAAGTCTAAGCAAAACCTTAAAGTCTAAGAGTGACTCATATAGACATCCAGGAGGGGAGAAGAAAAAAATAAGGAAAGAGCTGGAGCAAGGCCAAGAATCAGGGGTGTGTCTGGCAAGTTCAGGCTTCCACAGGAAGACTTGTGGGCTTGAGTTGAGAGAGTGAGAGGATAATGAGTCAAGGATAATGAGGAGAAATGTTTGGCAAGGTAACTGGGATCTAGAACCCAAAAAGACATGTAAGTAACTCTAAGATTTTTGGATTTAATTTAAGCAAGAAGAAAAAGGATTGTGGAGTGTAAGGCAGAAGACTGGTATGATTTGAATTATATTTTACAATGATCACTCAAGCTGCTATGTTAGGATAAGACTGTGGTAACTAAGTGAAGACGTAGGGTAATATATTCTGAGGTGATGTAGTATTTCAAGTGTTTTTGATGAATTAGACCAGAGTGGGAAGGATGGGCCCATACTTTCACCCCACAGGGAATACAATCCAGCTTTGCCTTGTGAATTCAAGACTTTTACCCTAACAATTACCCCTCTTTCCTTCTTTTCAGAATTATTCCTGTCAGCATAGAGACAAGCTATAGTAGTATTCCCTTCTGATCCAAATAATTCTAAAAATAGAAATTAAATTAAATACTTCCTACTTGAGAGTGCCCCTATTTCTCTGCCCCTCTTTATATAAAAATTTCCAAAGGGAATATTTGCTCTTTCTTCACTTTCTTCTCACATCTCTTGTACCAAACAAGTCTGGCTTTTGATGATATCTTTCCATAGAAACTACTTTCAGGGGCACCTGGGTGGCTCAGTGGTTAAGCGTCTACCTTCAGCTCAGGTCATGATCCCAGGGTCCTGGGATAGAGCCCACATTTGGCTCCCTGCTCAGCAGGAAGCCTGCGTCTTCCTCTCTCACTCCCCCTGCTTGTGTTCCCTCTCTCGCTGTGTCTCTCCCTGTCCAATAAATAAATAAAACCTAAAAAAAAAAAAACTACTTTCAGAGTCAGAAACTTTCTTTTCAGTTTTTGTCAAAATGTGTATTTTATTTTAAAGCTCAATATTTGCAACAAGCTTTTTCATGAAAAATAGTAACCAACTGCTCTATCCTGATGACTGACCACTGTTTCATCTTCTGTTTGCCACCAAGTTTCTAAATAACAGGCATTTTTTTTTCTGCTTCATAATAATCTGTGTTATCTCCACATAAGCACTATTCCCCCTTCACTGTCTTCCCAATATAATCATTATTTTTGGTTAATTAGCATTCACTCACATTAACTGTCTGGAATTAAAAATATTAATTACACTTGAGTATTCTTCCTTCCTTATATTACTTTCTGTTTTCGAGTCCTTTATATTCTCTCTCTCTCCCTCTCTCTCTCTCTCTCTCCCGATATCTCTTTCTTGTTCCATCAGTTTTTTTCCCTACTTGTTCTTAGTTCATTCCTAAAGCTTCTGCCAGACTGATAAACCTCCTCCCAACATTAGTAAAACATATTAGGAAAATTTGCAACCTTTAATATGTTTTTCCTGAGCACTTTCTTCTTAGAAACCTCTTTGCTCTACTCTGGACTATATGCTCTTTAATTTGATGTAGTCCTTGAGCATTTACCCACCATCTGCCTATGGATTCCCATCATTTCTCTGATGTATTAAACCTCTGTGTCCTCTATATCTTTTTCTTTATGGTGGTTTATACTTTTAATTGGAGTATATTCTCCAAAGTTTCTGGAAATAGGATTCGTGGGAGATGATTGTTTAATGTCCGAATTTCTGACAATGCCTGCAGTATACTTTATGTGGCGGTTTCTAACAGGAATAACTTGGCTACAATGTATACATTGGAACAACATATACACAATTTCTGTCCCTCAGATTCCAGGTTAGGTTTGGCCACAAGAAAAATGTGGGTGAAATCTGGGAGTGATACTGAAGCAGCAGCCATTCAACTCTATAGGCCAATGTAGGGTCAGGCATCACTGCAGCCCTCACACTTTGTCCTTCATCTCCTAGCTCACCTTGCCCATGCAGAGCAGCAACCAGGCCTGCAGTTCCTCCAGCTCCTGCCTGGTCTCTGCCTTGGCTTCTCAGAATCCTGGGCCAGGAACATGTGCAGCTGTGAGGTAATGGTACTGACATCTTTTGCAAGCCACCTACATCAAAATTGGAAGAACAGAAAGACAGCAAGCATTCCAGTTTCTCCCTTACTCTCTTCTGCTTCATGTCCAGATTTTCATCCTATTTGCCAGTCCTGCTGACCTACAATAACTTCAGGCCTGCCATCAGACATGAAAACAATAAACCTCCATAAATTTCTCAGAGGCTCCCACAATTGCATATAATATAATCTTTACAATGTTTCCCTTTATTTCCTATCAGGCAAGTGGTTCCACAATATACTCAACTCACTGAGTTGTAGTTTGACTGGATTCTAGGTTGGACTTCCCAGGTAAAAAATTCTGGGTCGAAAATAATTTTTCTCAGATTTTCTAAAGCCTGCTCCACTGAATTTGATAGTTGCCTCTTATGAGCTATGATGTTCTTTGGATTCTTGACTTCCTATTTTTGTCAATGTCACATGATCTTTTCACCCAGTGTCTTGAAATATCATGGCCATTGATTCTTTAATCCATTACCCATTTTCTCTGCCAGCCAGCTATTTGCTCACAGTACCTGTTGGTTATAATTCCTGGGCATTTTTGGAATTCTGTGTACAAAGCAGCCTGCTTCTGGTCTTCTTCTTTGCTTGTATGGGTTTAGTTTTTTTCCAGTATTTCTTATTTCTTCTCTCATTGTTTTGTCCATGGAGGGTTTTTTTGTTTTTTTGGTTTTTTTTTAATTTTTTTGTTTTTGCTCCTTGTCTGGATCACTGTAACATGGTCATAACAGGTCTTCTTGCTCCATTATTACTAACCTACAGATTATTCTCTAGGGAAGTCAGAGTGGTCTTTTAAATACCTATCCGATCATGTCACTCCCTTGTTCAAAACCCTCCAACATTTTCCAATTGCATTTTGACAAAGTTCAGCTCTTACACTAAACTAAAAGAATTTGTCATTCTTCAGATAAACCCAGGTGTTTCCCACCTCGGGACTTAGTAGAGGACTTGCTCTATAATGTTATGTTTCAGGCACTCATATTTTTCAGGCCACTATTCAAATGTGGCCTCTCTAGACAAGTCTCTTTTTATCAAAATAGCTAAAACAGCAGCCTTAGATACTCTCTGTTTCATCCTATACACTATATTTCTTTAAGGGACTTACCACTACTTGATTTATATAATATATCTTGCTTATTTGTTATTGCCTGACTACCCACTACAAGATAAAGTGTTTGAGGTCAGGGGTGTTCTCGTGTCCATGGTACTATCTCCAGCTCTGGAACTGTGGCTGGGACATGGTAGAAATTCCATAAATATTGACTTAAAGAATGAATGTTGAATGACCAAAATACCTGGCACTGTTCCAAGAGGTGGACCAAGGCACTGAACAAGATAAATGAGCTCTTCTCTTTCACGGCTCTTATGTTCTAGTGGTCACAGTTATTTCTATACTATGTATCATCTAAGGAAATTTACTTTTCATGTGAGCCTATCTCTTTAGCTTGAAAATGATGTCCTTGAGATCATTTTTGCTGTCCTGCTCCTAATCTAAGACCTGGAACATAAAATCTTGCTAAGACATTTTCAGTTATCCTCCATATTTCAGTTGTTTAGTTGTATTTATAACAGACTACCTAGCTTATCACAAAGTTTACAGTTATATTTTAAAATTCTTAGTAAGCAACTAGTATCCTATAAGTCAGGCTTAGGAGTTTAGTGGCAAATGGTTAATACCCCATTTACAACTAGGAAACCATAGGAGAGTGTTGAAGTACCTTTCCCAAGGTTATTCAATGAATCATTGCCAGAGCTGGAATTAAATCCCATAACTCATTCTTGTTTAGGAAGCACTTTTATTCCTGGTTCTAAGATACACTGTGAGAACACTGTATCGCCATCATTTTTCACTGGAGAGTTTAGAATAGACAAGGCCTAAATCAACTTCATAATAGAGGTCTTTATTTCATTTTGGAATTTTAGTGAAATGTTGTTGAGGATCATTAAATATTATAGATTGTTTTAAGCTGATATTGGCTTATTGATCATCAATCATCTAGTGAGTACTTAAATAATTAGTTACATATATTGGAAAAAAATATTGCTAGTGGTCAAAGCTCATCATATCTACTATAAAAGATTCATTATCAATTGTGAAAATAGTAAAGAAAAAAAGTCAATGTCCATATAAAGGTGTGACTTTGCACTGGCCATTGCCTATATAGGGATTAATAAGGTTAAGAATTCATTTACATGTAGCCAGAACACACTTCTCTTATCAATTTGCAATTAGGTTCTACCCATAAAGTTGACAGAGATAGTTGTGGAAAGCAATAAACATAATATCCTTATAATGATAATTACTAAATCTATTACCTAAATTGAATTTTGGCTTCCTGAAATCAGCTAATACTGTTTTACTTTGAAAAACTCTTCATTTAAAAAAAATATTTATTTATTTATTTGACAGAGAGAGAGAGTGAGAGAGGGAACACAAGCTGGGGGAGTAAGAGAAGGAGAAGCAGGCTACCCGGCAAGCAGGGAGCCGGATGCGGGGCTCAATACCAGGACCCAAGGATCATGACCTGAGCCGAAGGCAGAGGCTTAACCAACTGAGCCATTCAGGAGACCCAGACTCTTCATTTTTAAAACATTTTACATTTTTCTTCTTTTTCTTACTATATCATGATGACTATACCTTATAAATTATAAAATCTGCCTCCTCACTTGGCTGTGTGATTCTTCCTTTAAACCTCCTACAGTGGTCAAAATGATTTTTTTTAACAGCCCAAATCATATCATGTCATATGATTATTCTGTTTAAATGAAAAATCTAATAGATTTCTATTTTATTTCCAATGAAATCTAAACCTTGTCATGGCCTAGTGTGCCCTGGGTGAGTTGATGCTTTTAAGTCACCCCTACTCCATCTCCCACGCTATAGTTTTTGGTTATGTCCATTTGTTTTGTTTCATAACAAAAAGAAGTTAGACTTTTTTGTGAGTATCTGAACCTTGAGCCCTCAGATCACTGCATTCTTCTTCCTTGTATTTGGAGGTCTTGTCTTCTGGTACCTGCATTGCTATTGTATGGCTCCAGTCGTGTCAGAGATAACATATTGATAGCATTCTGTCTGGAATACCAATTTCTATCCTATTGCCCAATTTCTCTTATAGACAGGCTTCTTGATAACCCTTGTTTTTAATCCCCCCCCACACCTTCCCTATAACTCATTCGAATATAAACTCCACAGAGACAATGTCTTGACGTTTTTGTTCTCCAGCTTATCCCTTGAGCTTCGGAAACGGTGCTCATTAAATATTTTTTTTGGAAGAATGAAAACTTTTTTTCTTGAACATTGTTAGCTTTAACAGATTGAGGTAAGAAACTGGACTCCATGTTGATTTCCTCTCCTTAATATTATATGAATGCGTTAAAATAATGCATTAAAATATTATGATAAGAATGATATTAAACTCATTATTTTTTTAACCCTAATTTTTAAAAAAGGATTGTTTCCATAAACTATCCTAACTGGAGACTTTTATAAGTTCATAATTCCATATGCACAACAAGGCACTATGCAACCAATGGCAGAATTTAATATCAGTATCTTGAGTCTTCTAATTTGGTTTAAGTTATAGCAAGCTGGTATACTTTGAAGTATGTAAACACAAGCTTTTCCTAGTTTGAACATAGGTATTTATGTTACCTTTGGTTTATTTTAATGAAATTTGGAGTTAGGATTGAGAGAAAATTAGAATATTTACGTATACCTATCCTTCTTGCAAGTCCAACTACCCTTCAGAAAGCACAGTTCCAGACTGCAATATAATGTGCATGGCAGGAGGTCTTGGGATGTTTCAGGCTTATACGGGACAGGCTCCTTTGTCTGAAATATAAGTCTTTCTAATTCCCTTCCAGTTCTGCTCCTCCTATTATGAACAATCCTCTTTCATAATAAAGAATAAGAACCCGATTATAAGAGGCAGAGGCAGAAAGGGTTGCATTGAAGCATTACAGGTCTTAGCCAAAAAATTATTTCAAAAAATTCTAAATTCATCCAATAAGGTAAATTAAAGCCTTCTCTAAAAATCCAGCATTAATTTGTTAAAAAAAATTAAAACAATGCTTAGGATTTAAAAATCCTACCTAGCATTTAAGGAATATAATGTGGCTAATTTATTCTACTGTAATCACAGAGTAGACTGTGAATTATATCACCCAAGTTCAAAAGAAACCTCTCCAGAGGCCCTCTTTCAGAAAATTAAAAAGTTTTTTGAGAGATTTTTCATTATATAATTTAATAGGAAGGTTAATGCAGCATCAAATATAATATATTACCTTAAATTGGTATTCACACAAGCAAAGCAAACTAGTCCTCTTCCAGAGTTATTGCTTATGTTTTGTCCATTCTTATGTGTGGCTCATAATACAGCAGTGCTCTTCAGCATGATTCCTGGACCAGCACTATCAGCATCACCTGGGAACTTGTTAGAAATGCAAATTCTCAGGGCCCATGTCAGTCTTATTGAATTACACATTCTGGGTGTAGGCCACAGCAATCCAAGTATTAACAAATCCTTTAATGGGATGATCCTGATCACACCCGCAATTTGGGAACCATACTCATACAGGGGCCAACTCAGGACAGTTTGTCATTGTTTTTAAGATCAAAAGCCAACCTATTCTAACTTGGGACGTCTGTGATACAATTGATCATACTTGATTGTACTCATTGAAGAGAGATTTCACATCTTCCTTTCAGTTTCTGTTTATTGAAATGTCTTTCCATAACTTTTAATTTAATCAAGGTTTATATTCTAAGTTACTTTCTTTCTCCCTACTATAAACTTCCCTCCTACAGATTCTAAATTTTCTTGTGTTTGTGACCACACAGAATTGAAATGCATCTAGAGGGTAACTATTGTAGAGCCCAGAAGAATTAACAAGAATACCCATTTTCATTTTATTTCCTATTCCTCTAAAACTGAAAATGTTGGATACCATGTCAGGACATTCACCAGAAGAGCACACAACGCATACAAGTGCCATCAGTGCAATTCAAGGTAATATGTAACAAAGAAAACTGGATTCTACATAGGAAAACTCATCTGCTGTCTTGATTATTTTCGATCTGAAGGACCAAATGTGAGTCCTTGTACATATTACTTCAAAAGTATATTTAAAAAATACATGAAATCACAAACATAATTGTGAAGGTTCTGATGTAAATGAGCTCTATAATAGCTTCTCTAATTTGTGCACTTAAACCCCATTTATTTTAATGTGACAGGCTTCTAAAAAATCAGGGCATATTTTATAGTTGATTACATGAAGAGAGCCACACACATGTACACACACACATACATACACTCAATTAAACAGAATGCAATAAATAAAGGAAAAATGGGGGCCAAATTAGTTTTTTTGTAAATCAATTTCGATAAAAATGTTATCTGCTCCAAGGAGGAAATCTAATTTAAAAAATTAATAAATTCCACTAAACAAAGTTACATATAGGATGTGAGAAAGAAGAACCTATATTTTTAAAAATGTGATATAAAATATAATCCGAAAAATGAAGAGATGCCAAAAATGACCAAGACCTTTCTTAGCTACCATGATGAGCAAAACTCCAAATGTGTCATGGAATGACTAGAATGCATTACATCTGTGTAGGTGGGAAAAGGTTGGGGAATAATGCCAAGAAACATGAATTAGCTCTCATAACTCATTCTATTGTACTGAGTGGGAGGAAGTAAAAACTTTCTTCTGAGCCTTCTTTTTTGAACAAACACCATGCCTACTTGTTCATCTTCTTCCTAATCTCCATTTCAAATTCTTTTCCTTTCTTATTTTGTTAGATGATTACATGGCAACTATACATTACGGTATTTTTTATACCAAGTATGCAACCAGACCCGTCCCATCCTGCTCTCCATTCTAAGCTCAGCTCAGTTAGTAGTATCTCTCACCACACAGTCAGGCCAGATGGCATCATAAATAAACTTCTCATTAATTCCTCACACTCACATTTCACTTTCAAGTTACCACGTCTTGTTAGCCATTTCCTCAAAATAATCCTCCAACGTGTTGCCTCCTTTCTACAGCAATTGGCATTTTGTCTTTGTTCAAACCTTACGACAGTGAAGCTTATTATCCTCCATTGTATTAGAATGTTACAATGTTACAATGCTAATCAATATAATCCAGAGCTGTGGCCTTCAGAAGAAAATCTTCATATGTTTCAATTCGTTGTAGCTTCTTGTAGTCATGTAGCTCCTGGGGAAGACATATAGAAAAGAATCTTCAAGAGGAGAGTGCTTTTTTTCCCCTTCTTTTTCTTTTTCTTGCTGGTTAAAATATGAGCAGACAGAAACAGCTGGAGCTGACCCTGTGGCTCATGAAGTAGTCTCAGGAATGACCATCAGGCCAGGTGGAACAACAGGGGTAAAACCTGTGGTCCTGACAATATGAAGAGTCATTCTGACCCTCTGCCAACAACCTAGAGACTTATCAAATATGAGAAAAAATATTCATTTATCTTGATTAATGTGATTATTTTGTATGTTTTTGTTATTGAAACCATACCTAATCCTAAAATAAATACCCTCAACTTTTGCTTGAAAGAGTTTTTAATATTCTACCTGATCTGATATGACTCCATTCCAAAACAGACTTCAGGTAACTGCCAAGTGGAACTTCTGAAACCCAAATCCAATCATGTTTACTACTCCAGTTATTTCTGCCTATTGTCCACAAGATGGAATTTAAAATATGCAGCCGAGTGAGAGTGGGATTTATGATCAGGTCTATATCTTCCTTTACAGGCTCAATTCTTGCTAACCTCATGCCCTCTCTGCATTTTTCAGAATTTAATATATAGATTTTTCTTGGACACCTATGAAGGTCTGCCATTTCAAGCACTGATATCCCTTCCCAGCTTCTCAGTACAAGAACTTGCTGCTTCCTCTTCTTAAAAGTCCTTCCCTCCTTCTCTGTCCCACAGGGGCTTACATTTTGTCTTAAATAATGTGAAGTCATTCCTCAGTCTTTTCCTAACCCGTCATCTCTTCTTCTTTCTGTATTACACAGCGCATACTTTAATTGGCGATTTTTTTTGCCATATCACTTTATTTTTACATGTTGGCTTCCCCATTAGACTATGTTTCTTTGAAGCAGAAATAATATAACCACCTCCAAATTCCTACTATCTAGCAGGTGCTTTAGACTAGTAATGTCCAAAACTATTTGTGAGCCAAATATCAACAAATTAATTTCAGACCTAAAAGGGAGAGCTTGGCCACACATCTTTTACTAGATGAGAAAACAGAGGTTCAGAGAGGTTGAAAAAAATAATCAAAATCATATAACTCTTTATTATAAAATCAAGATTAAGTCTGGTGTTATCTGACTCACAAATTAGTGTCAGTTTCCTCACTTCGTGTCAGTTTTATTTTTATATTTGAATTACTTCAGTAATTAATCTTATTTTTCTTTTCATTTTTTCCCAACTATATCTGTCCATCTAATGTTAAACACATTTTATTTTCTCAGTCTCCTTGGATTTGACTTGTGTCCTAGAAATTAGAATACTGTCAGAAGACAGGCTGAGAGAAAGGTTAATGGATAGAATCAGCTGTGCAAAATCTTCATAAACCTTTGTACCTCCAAAGAAAAGATAAACTGCAACAGTCTGAATTTATCTCATGTTCAACATGCACAATGTCTCATTACTTTCCTCCCATAATAATTGAAACCCATTACTAATTGAGGTGTTAACTACCAGGCAAAGTTGAAAGCCATATCTGATCTATTTTAGTGATGTTAAAAATGTTCAGAAAGGAAAAAAGAAAAGTGGTTTCTTTATTTTGTCCTTGCAAAATATTCACACCTTTGCTTTTGGAAGAAGAACCACAGAGTTCCCATCTTCATTGTAAAAGAAATCAATCAGTCTTTTGGACCACATGTTTAGTGTTATGAGAAACATGTGACTAGAGCTACAATTTCTAATCTCCCCTAAACAAAGCTCCTTCTTCTCCCCCACGCCCCCGCACACAGCACCTTCTTGATGTTTTCTCTGAGTTGAGAATATTTCATAAATAAGGAAAAAGAAAGGAAGAAATGTAGCAATCATGTTTAAGAAGTTCTAATTAGAGAAAAATACTATTTTTTTTGGTGGCCTTCACAGAAGACAGATGGGCAATATACTTATTTAATCCTTGTTTTGCACAACACACCTTAAAACTTACTTTAAAAAACTTACTTAACTTTATTCAAATCCCACAAATACCTCTTTGCTATCTCCTTTGTACAAATGAGAAAACCATGACATGAAGAGGATATATATCAACAAGGGCAAACATTTCTTGGGCATTTACTGCACCAAGCAATCCACTATGTCGTTTATAAGTATGATCTCATTTTCTTTGCACAGAAGCCATACAATATAGATGTTACTATTGCTGCTTAACAGATAATATAAAGATTAAGCAATCTGGAAAATTTCACATAAATACTAAATGAAGGGATCAAAATTGAAGCCCATAGCTTCACTTTTGACTCCCAAATCAAAAAAGCTCTCTTTAGGAGGAAAAATAAAATAATGTTTCCATGTGGATTGTAGAGTCTTGTCAGTCACAGACCCGCAAGGTTGGGATGATAAAACACTTGAATGTGACTCCCAGCTTGAGAAAACTGGCAAAAAGCATGAACATTTATAATGTACTTGATAGTGGTTCTTAAGTCTGGGCCTTGCCCAGGGAAATCTATTAGAAATTCAAATTTCAGGTCCTACCCCCACAGATGTACTGAATCAGAGCACTGTGAGTGCCCCCAATAATCTGTGTTCTAACAAGTCCTGGCTGATGTTTTCTATTGTTTTTTAAAGATTTTATTTATTTATTTGACAGACAGAGATCACAAGTAGGCAAGAGAGGCAGGCAGGGAGAGAGAGGAGGAAGCAGGCTCTCCGAGGAGCAGAGAGCCCGACATGGGGCTTGATCCCAGGACCCTGGGATCATGACCTGAGCCAAAAGCAGAGGCTTTAACCCACAGAGCCACCCAGGCGCCCCCTGGCTGATGTTTTCTAAAGCATGGGAATCACACTGCTCATTTGACCTAATCAGACCTGCCTCAAAGTCCCTCAACCCAGGTCCTAACACCTTATAAGACACTTTAATGATTTCCTCATTTGAGACTCTAGGACTGTGAGGGGGACATTTGGTCTTCATGCATAAACTTAAGAATCTTAGCTTGGCCCACAGAGATTTTTTTCTGGTGGTTTCATGGGAAATCAACTGTCAACACATTGGATTGAGATAAAACTAATGTGTGGCAACCTCAGAGGAATGGGGCCATGGATTAAATATCTCAATCTCTCTCTTCTTCAACCCTTTGATATACTGCCAGTGCCTTCCACTGGCCAAAGTCAGCCAGAAAAGAAATGGCAGGAGAATTTATAAAGTTGTTCATAAAAGTCACTCCCCTAGCCCCTACAATGAAGGTGATATTGGTGAAAAGTGAATGTGGAGGAAAAAACTGAAGAAAGCTACCAATATTCCCCAACTTACCCTCAACATACACTAACTTCTTTTTATTTTCATTTTTTAATAAATTTTTTATTATTTCTTTTCACCATAAGAGTATTCATTGTTTTTGCACCACACCCAGTGCACCATGTAATATGTGCCCTCCCTAATACCCACCACCAGGCTCCCCTAACCTCCCACTCCCCACCCCTTCAAAACCCCTCAGGTTGTTTTTCAGAGTCCATAGTCTCTCATGGTTCATCTCCCCTTCCAATTTTCCTCAACTCCCTTCCCTCAACTCCCCATGTCCTCCATGTTATTTGTTATGCTCCGCAAATAAGTGAAACCATATGATAATTGACTCTCTCTGCTTGACTTATTTCACTCAGCATAATCTCTTCCAGTCCCGTCATGTTGATACAAAACTTGGGTATTCATCCTTTCTGATGGAGGCATAATACTCCATAGTGTATATGGACCACATCTTCCTTAACCATTTGTCCGTAGAGGGGCATCTTGGTTCTTTCCACAGTTTGGCGACCATGGTCATAGCTGCTATAAACTTTGGGGTACAGATGGCCCTTCTTTTCACCACAC
>PISX010010327.1:49458-70926 GCA_004024625.1 Mellivora capensis
GTCATAGGGAAGCTCTATTTTTAATTTCTTGAGGAATCTCCACACTGTTCTCCAGAGTGGCTGCACCAACTTGCATTCCCACCAACAGTGTAAGAGGGTTCCCCTTTCTCCACATCCTCTCCAACACACGTTGTTTCCTGTCTTGCTAATTTTGGCCATTCTAACTGGTGTGAGGTGGTATCTCAATGTGGTTTTAATTAGGGTCTCCATGATGGCTAGTGATGATGAACATTTTTTCATGTGTCTGTTAGCCATTTGTATGTCTTCATTGGAGAAGTATCTGTTCATGTCTTCTGCCCATTTTTTTTGATATGATTATCTGTTTTGTAAGTGTTGAGTTTGAGAAGTTCTTTATAGATCCTGGATATCAACTTTTTGTCTGTACTGTCATTTGCAAATATCTTCTCCCATTCCGTGAGTTGCCTCTTTGTTTTGTTTGACTGTTTCCTTTGCTGTGCAGAAGCTTTTGATCTTGATGAAGTCCCCAAAATTCATTTTTGCTTTTGTTTCCTTTGCCTTTGGAGACACATCTTATTTTATCCAGAATAAGAAAACTTGTGCCAGTCATACAGGGAACACATAGGGACCCCATAAGTTACCACATTATAAATAGCATATCACCTATGTTGTCATACTGCTACCTGGAGCCCAAAATATTAGTCACTTCTAGTTATTTTCAATAAGATACTTAGGATAAAATGAAGAAAACAGAAGTGAAAAGGCATGGCTTTTTTGTTTTCACTTCTGTAGCTAGTCATGAAGTGTAGGATGATAATTATAGCTTCCTTTTTCAAGGGGATTCCATGACTTCCTTACTTTTTTCAGCATTCTGGCTGGATGGAATTTTTTTTTTAACAAAGCTTTGTTCCTGTTGTATCTGGGTATTCTATGGATCTGTGTTTACCAAGCTGCTGAAGCTTACTAATGTTCAAGATTATTGGGAAGGGAATATTAGAGGTATGCAGTAAGTCCCCCAGTCTTCATGCTGAATCATCTTTTCCCCCATTGGTTATCTTTGGAAATCGAATTTAATCATTCTGGCCCTAGAGTAATCTCCCCTTCATCCCTGTTGAATGAACAACATGAAAAACCCTAAATACCCAACAAGTATGTTCAGTTTCCAGTTATAATCATAACTGTTTTCTAGGGGAAGTATTATTTTCCTAGGTACTCAAAGACTTCCAAATTCATTGATTCCCCAGGTTGATTGTACAAGAGTTAAAAATTCTTTCAATAGGTTACTAGTATAATAACATCTCCATTTGGTTACTAGACCTGTGTATCCTAACTAAAAGGATTTGATTCCAAATATTGGATACTGATTCAAAGTGAATACTTCATACTTCTGGAAAGAATTCCAACACTTCAGGATTTTTCCTCTCAACTATAAATACGACTGAGCTGTATTGATTCAACTGCTCTTTGTATCTGAGTACATGGTAACATTAGTGAATTCCATGTGAATGAATTTACCCTTGCATGTCATGCCGGCAGTGCTGTGTAGATTACCATGATGATGACTAAGGCATTCAGGAAATCCATGATAGGGGCACTGGCAAAAGGATCAGGTCAGGAAAGGCATTTTCACATCTGGAATATATCCGTCCCTGGAAGGAAACATCACTGCCATCCCCAGGATGGAAGGGATTTAATGTCATCAACCTACTAGCTGGTTTCCCCAGGAAATTTTCTCGTATGGGGGCTGGCGAGGGGGTGCTCAGTTGGTCTCTGGCTTTGAAGGTTGGGAATTAAGTGAATTTTATAACCAAATCAGCCTTTTAAAGGAAAAACCCACTTTGTAGACTCCTGCACAGCTACAACCCTTGTCACCATGATAACCTTGGACATTTTCTTATTAAAGAAGCACTACAATTGCTGGGGGTAGAAATCCTACTTACATCCATAAGACAAGTAATATTTTCTGTTAAAAGAAAATTCTCCATAATTTATCTACATACCTAGGATCATCTTTTGTTTGTAAGCTACAGAGAGTGTCTCTCTTTGGGTCAGAGAACAGATCTCTTTCCTGGTCAGGAGAATACAGGTAATGTCTTCCCTTGGAGACAAAGGTTAGACATATTTGCTAGCAATGCCCTTAAAGGATTAGGGGTTTCCTAAGCACTGTGTGCATGATGCCTGCATCACCCTAAATGAGAATTGGGGTCAAAAGGAACCAATGCAGACACGAAGGTCCTGCTACATACATCTTGTGCCATGAATAATAAACTCTAAGTAAATTTTCACTTGTTGTTTCTTTACTGGTCAAATCTATGAACATATGGCAAACCAAACTAGCAACTCCAGAGGATGCATCTGCTTTGGGTCTGTTTGATCAATTGAACTGATTATTGTCTTGCCTACAGGGCTACATTCTGGTGGGATGTTATATAACATCATACCATCAATACTGTCTCTGGTGCTTGTTCTCTTTAGGTTGAAGATAAGTATGGAGAATGTTGTAACAGAATCTCTTCCCTGATATTGATGAGAGTAATGAGATCCCAGAGTAAAAGAACTCAAGTGTTGTTCTTAGCCATAACAAATAGAGAGTTGCAAGCCACAAACGTGGAGAAGCAATTAGTCTCTTGATCATAGGGATCTATGTCATTTAGTGTGTTAAATTTGGCTAAGTTTTATCAACGTAGCCCAGATTTATATATTTTTTCCTCCAAGTTGGGAATAGAAAGGAGGTTCAGCTTCATCCATTGGGTCAAATTTCCCATCTCCTATTTTAGACACTCTTTCTCTTTCCCTACCACTTCTCTTTTCTTAGAAGAGTCTTAGCAAAGTTAGACCCTTAACACCATAACTCTACAAACATAATCATGTTCAGGGATGATGCACATATTTAAAAAAAAAATTATAAGAAATAAGTGACTCCTTCAAAACTTTCAAAAACGAATTTCTATTTCTGTTCTGTTTAACTTCTGTTCTACTCTATAGGATTGCACATTTTTGTAGAAAGACTGTAGTTAATACTGTGCCTAAGTGCTATAGTTTCTTGGTTTTTCAAAGTCTTCCATACTAGATTTGTTTTGTCCTAAGCCAATAGTATAATACTTTGTATAATCATGATGCCACCACATGGCAAAGACTACTGCTGTGCCATCCTGTATCCTTCTCAGCCTTTTCTTAAGGTTTCTGTAACTAAGTACCACAAACTGAGAGGTATAAACAATAGAAAAATATTCTTTCACAGTTCTGGAGGCTTTAAGTCCAGAATCAAGGTGTCAGCAAAGCCATGCTCCCTTGGGTATTCTGGATGATCTCCTTCCTTGTCTCGTCCAGCTTCTGGTGGTGGCCAGTGATCCTTGGATCATCCTTGGCTTATAGACATGTCACTCAAATCTCTGCCTCTGCCATCACACAGAACTCCCTTGTGTGTCTATACCTTCAGAGGGCACTTTTTCTCTTCTTTTTTGTTTGTTTTGTTTTTTAAAAATTTGTTTATTTATTTATTTGAGAGAGAGAGAGAATGAGAGAAAGTGCATGAAAGCTGGGGGAGGGGCAGAGGTAAAGGGATAAGCAGACTCTGCACTGAGCACTGAACCTGATCTGGGGTTCCATCTCATGAGCTTGAGATCATGACCTGAGCTGAAATCAGAGTCAACTGCTTAACCAACTGAACCACCCAGTCACCCCACTTTTCCTCTTCTTATAAGGACATCAGTCACAGCCATATTGGATTAGGACTCACTCTAATGACCTCATCTTATTGATTACATCTGCAAAGATATTATTTCTTAATAAGATAACATTCACAGATACCAGGGGTTAGGGTTTCAATATCTCTTTTTTATGGACACAATTTAAACAATAACACCTGTTAACAAAGAGATGAACAATGTGTTCTTCAAATACACAAGCTTCTTGGTTAGGAAAGAAAAAAATCCTCACATTCTGTAATTTATTTAAAGACACTATTTACAAAGGTGTGGCAGCACTATGGGAATCAAAAACTGTACACCTAACAATAGTTTAAATTTGTTACTCCCTACAGGACTCTATGGGTAGGAGGAGAGTATAGTAACTGAAACCCAGAGGGAGCAGCCATGTGGAGAGAGTACTCTGATAGTTGCTTTAGTCTTCGTCAAAGAGATTCACCTATCCTGTTATTCCACTCAGGGTGGAATTTGGGGAATCAATATCTAGATCATTCATCTAATCTTCTGCCATTACCTCCTTTGGATCAAACCCAACTCTTGGTACACATGGCATAGAACATGGAGGAAAGGAGTGGAAAGTTGATTTGGAGGGACACAGAAAATACCCAAAGAACCTCATTGAATCACAGTTCACAAAATAAAGAACATAAAAATAGATGACAATTTTTAAAATACAAAAAAGTGTCAAGGAGAGTCCAATTATTAGGTAATAAACTGGTCAGCATCATAAATAGATAATACAAATTTTTGGTAATATATTTTTTAATGATTTTATTTATTTATTTGAGAGAGAGGCAGTGAGAGAGCATGAGCGAGGAGAAGGTCAGAGGGAGAAGCAGACTCCCCGTGGAGCTGGGAGCCTGATGTGGGACTTGATCCCGGGTCTCCAGGATCATGACCTGAGCCGAAGGCAGTCGTCCAACCAACTGAGCCACCCAGGCATCCCAATTTTTGGTAATATTTTTGGAAAAGAGGTTAACCCTGTCTGACATTTAAAGGTAAATCCATTAATTACCTGAATTAGCAGAAATTAATTCTGCTATTTTGTTTGCAGGATTATTTTTCTACATATCCACTGGATATAGTATAAATATTATACAAAGATATTTATAAAAGCATTGTTCATAACAGAAAAAGCCTGACCACTACTGAAATGTTTATAAAAACAGTTCAATTGGAAATTATCATGTCAATTTAATATTTTATGATTCCACAAAAATCACAACATTTATTTTAAATTGTAGCTAAAGTATATGCATTAACCTTCTTTCTAGGCTGAAAGAATAGTAATAATTCAATAGCAGCAAAAAAGAATGGGATAAAGGCAACAGCAGCTTTTATTTCAGGAGGAATAAGAGAACAAATATCTAACTTCTCTAGTATACAGATATAATTTATCAAACGTTCCAAGAATGTTGACTGACCCATAAATTCAAATTATTTTACACCCACTCTCCACTTAAGTGTAGGTCTATTTATGAGCTTGAGAATTGAGTCCCCTGTGTTTCATTTTTGTTTATTTGTTTTGATTTTATTTATTCTTTTGTTCATGTGAACATGTATTGCAAATATTTTCTCCCCATGTACAGTTTGCCTGTTTATTTTTTTAACAGACTATTTTGATGAACAGGGCATTTTAATCTGAATGAAGTCCAAGTTATCTTTTTGTTTTATCTTGTGCTTACTGATTTTTGTTTTACCTATGAAATCTTTCACATTCAAAGATGTTGAAAAAATTTTTCTATGTGCCATTTAAAATGTGTGTAGATTAGACTTTATATTTAATTCTACGATTCATCATAAATTAATTTTTTCTATGCTACAAAAAAAGGGATCAAATTTTATCACATTAACCCTCATTTATGAAAAGGACCTTCCTTTTCCTGCTGAATTGCCTCAATGCCTTTGTGGAATAAAAACTATATTTCTCAGCATTCCTTACCATTAGAAATGGTCAATGAAATAGAAGGATCTAGGAAGAGTCCTTTTTTTTTAAGACCTGTTTATTAATTTGAGAGAGAAAGAGAGCACACGAGCGGGACAAAGGGCAAAGAGAGAGGGAGGATCCTCAAGCAGACTCCCCACTTAGTGTAGAGCCTGGCATAGGCTTGATTCCAGGACTCTGAAATCATGACCTGAGCCAAAATCAAGATTCCACCACTTAAATGACTGAGCCACCCAGGTACCACAAGTCTTCCATTCTTTTTTTCTCTTTACTAGTGGCATATAGCCACAAAGTTGCCATGCTGGCACCAAGAAAGAAATCACGTATTATTGATTTTCCCTCTTCACAACAGAATTTTCTTATTGATAAATGTGGAGCCCAACCAGCTCTGGCTACTTCCAATAGGATTTTGTTATATTGGAGAAAAGTACATTTATTTTGTCAAAAATGTTTATAAGAGAAGACAAAATGGAATAAAAAATAAAAATATATCATTTCCTCTAAATTTTCTAATGGTTTCCATGTATGTGAATGTCCTTTGCATCCATTTATATACTAACTAGAAGCTGAAATCCATAAGTTGATTTTTAAATTTTAATAATTTGTTTTCTTTTCTTAAATTATTTCTCTTCAAATTAGCTTGGTTATTTTTTTAACATTCTGTAGTTCTTTGACCTATTTTGTGATTCCACCATTTCCATATTAAACATTTGATATATAGTTACACTATTTCTACCTAATTACATTATCTCTGTCTAATAAATATAATATCTGGTTTCCTTGGCAAGATCTAAATCTTTTTATTTAACTGGCTATAGGTAATGATGGGTTCTTGTGTGTTTTGTCATCTTTTATTGTGAATTCATGTTTACTAATCTTAATATGTGGAAGTAAATCAGACCTTATTTGGAATATCATTCTGAGAGGATTTAAACTTGTTTCTATCTGGAACCAGTGAGTACCAATATACTCGTGTTCATCCCAGCCTCTTACAATATCCAAAAATACACTGAATCTTGAAATCATTCACTGGACTTGCCATTGGAGAAATTTCTTTTGTAATTATCCAGTTCTGTTTTCTGATCAATGGCTCTAGTCCCTTTGATATCTCCTCCCTTCTAGTCTGGCACTACAACTTTATATTTTATGCATTTCAATTACTTTGTGACTAAAAGACTTTTCAAATTTTCTTTTTTATCAAATGGACAGAAAATTATACCTGAAAAAAATTTTTCAAAATAAAATATTCAATATCCAGTCAACTTGCAGTTTGGTCTTTAGGCAGGACAAAGGAATTTTCAACATGTAAAATATCAGAATGTTTATCTAAAATTCTTCAATGCATATGCCAGTAGAACAAAGATTTTAACAAAAAAACCCCGAAAACATTATATCCAGGAAAGAGTGCATTTATCTCTGTAGCTAAGGAATGGTCTGTAATCAGAAATAGTTATACTTAGAGGATAAGCTGTTCAGAATGATCCAGGCAGACAAAGAGTAGAAGAGAGCACATTTTTCACAAACAAGGGGAATTAATGGAACATATAGAATAGACCTTGGGAGAAATTTAAGGTATGAGAAAAATATATACATATAGAAGTGCCTAATGGATGGTAAAGAGGAAGGATAAGTTTATATTCGTATGCAGGACTATTCTCCCCTTAGTACAAAAGAATGGCATGGATCTTCAAGGAAAGAATTATACTACAAATACACATCTTGGTTCTGCAGTCAATAGATTTTATAGAGGAATAAACCATATACTCTGTATTGGTTCTCAAATTTTAGAATCTACAAAACTAAAACAAAAGACTTAATTATGACTACAAAATAGAAAGTAATTTCAAAATCCTGAATAGGAAAGCAGAGACATGAGGAAGGAAACAGAGCTGGAAAAAAAGAATCTTTTTGAAAAACACTTTCCCTATGATTGATGTACACAGAATGGGTATTATGTATGCTGTGAATAGGTGAAGGACTGACCATTACGGTCAGGCAAATAATAACTAAATCAGGAGGATGGAATACTATATGTTGAGAGTGGTCTAAATATATTAAATCTTTTCATCCTAATAGTAGAATGTTAACCAAGAATAGCTGAAATAGATAAGTAGGTACTAATTAAAGAACATCATTTAGGAATGATTTTTTTGTATTAGTTTTTGTATTAGTTTTTGTATAGTTTTTTTTTTTGTATTAGTTTTTGTATTAGTTTTTTTTTGTATTAGTTTTCTATATCTGCATGACAATTTACCAAACTTAGTGACATGAAACAACACCAATTTATTCTTTTCCTGTTCTGTAGGTCAGAAGTCTGACTGGCTCATCTGGGTTCTGTGTTCAAGGTTTCACAACACTAGAAGCTCGGCAGAAAAATCTACTTCTGAGTTCATTCATGCTGTTGATAGAATTCACTTCCATGCCATTGTAGAACTGAAACTTGATTTCTGTTCAGGCTATTGGTAAGAGGATGCCTTCTGCTCCTTGAAGTCACTTACATTCCTTCTTGCATGGCTATTCCTGTCTTTAAATGAATAATGATGCTTCAGGTCAATCTTGCTTTGAGAATTTCTCCATCTCCCTCTTTTGTCTTCCCTTTGTGCCTCTTCTTCACCTTCATATTCTGTTACTGGTCAGAGAGAGTTCTCTGATTTCCAAGGGTTTGTGTGATTAAATCAGATCCATGTCTTTTTAATGTCAACTGTGGAATATCACATAAAACAATCATAGAGAGTTGTATCTCATGACTTTCACAGGTTCCAGGGATGAAGTGATGTGGAATATTGGGGCCATTTCTAGAAATTCTGCTTACTACAGAATTCATCTCTAGAAAATCCTTAGAGAATTAGCTAGGGTTATTTTTTTCCCTCTATGGAGATGATGATTTGAGCTTAGATGATCCAAAATATGCTGGGAATTTAATTTTTTATTTTAAAAAAGGCAAAACATTAATTCTGTGGTAAAATAATAAATTATTCAATTTTTTAACCAGTTATATGTCTTAGGCAAAAATACATTTTGCTGTTGACTTTACACCACAGAAAATAAAATAAGAATAAAATATATTAAAGGATGAAACAAACATTTTAATATGTGAGATGACTTAGAAAGATATGTTTTACTTTACAATATCTTAACAACTATCATAAATAAAGTTAAATAATACAAAGATAATCAGGATAAAGCTTGCAACTTACAAAAATATTAATGTAGAGTATATCTTAAAATAACAAAAATGAAAATATACATCAAAATTTTAAATAGCTCATTATAATAATGGATCAAATATATTATCAAAACAATTCACTGTGGCAAATAGAAGTGGCTTTTAAATTTATGAAAGGATGCCTGTCCTATTGTGGTCAAGAAAAATGAGAATCAAAAATCAAATGAAATATGTTTTGCTCATCTGATTAACACTTAAAAATCATACACAATATACCACTTCAGGGACACCTTAACTCCCTTATACTCAACTCACCTTATACTCCCTGAGTGTATTTGTCCTCTTTTGTACATTACTGGAATCTTGAAAATTCACATTGCACTATTATTGAAGTAACAATTATATATTTATAACTAATATCTATCTCTCCACTCATTAATTCTTAGGTCTTACCATAATGTCTAGACTTTGGAAAACACTCACTAAATATATGTTTGGGTGGATAAAAAAGAACTATTAATGAGAATATGAGATAATGCATACTTTCTTGTATTCTTGCCAGGAGGAAAAGCTGCTATAATCTTTTTTTGGAAATAATTTGGAAATTCTTACAAAAATTATAATGAACAAATATTTGACCAGGCTGTTTCACTTCTTTTTAAAAACTAAAAAAAATATTGAGGTATAATTAAAATGTAACATTATATTAGTTTTAGGTATACAACATAATGATTTGATATTTGTATGTATTGCAAAATTATCATTACAATACGTCTAGTTAACATCCATTGCCACACATGGTAACAGAAATTATTTTTCTTGTGATGAGAACTTTAAAGATATATTATTTTAACAACTTTCAAATATACAATATAGTATTATTAACACTAATCACCATGCTGTATATTATATCCTTATGAGTTATTTATCTTATAACTAGAAGTTATACCTTTTGATTCCCTGGCCCATTTCATACCTCCACCCCCCCAACCTCTGACAACCACTGATCTGTTCTCCCTATCTATGACTACAATTTTTTTTAAATGCCACATATAAGTGAGATCATATGGTATTTGTCTTTATCTGACTCATTTCACTTAGCGTAATGCTCTCAAGGTCCAACTGCATTGTCATAAATGGCAAAATTTCTTTCTTTTTAGTGATTAAATAATATTCCTGTGTGTAATTGTGTGTGTGTGTGTGTGTGTGTGTGACACATCTTAAATATCTATTCATCCATCAACAGATGTAGGTTTCTTCTGTGTCTTGGCTACTGTAAATAACACTGCAGTGAACCTGAGGGAGCATGTATCTTTGTGAGTTAGTGTTTTTGTTTTCTTTAGAAGCTACTTAGAGGCGGAATGGTTGTCTCATAGGAGAGTTCTATTTTCAATTTTTTTAAATTTAAGGAAATTTCCACAGTGGCTGTACCAATTTGCCTTTTACATTTTCAGGTTACATTTTCCACACATCCTTACCAACACTTGTTATTTTTTAGGTTTTTTTGATAATAGCTATTCTAACACTTGTGATGTGAGATCTCATTGTGGTTTTGATTTGCTTTACTCTGATGATAAGTGATGTTGAGCACCTTTTCATGTATCTGCTTGCCATCTGTATGTCTTCTTTGAAAATGTCTATTTAAATCCTCTGCCCATTTTTTAAAAAGATTTTATTTATTTATTTGACAGAGAGAGATCACAAGTAGACAGAGAGGCAGGCAGAGAGAGAGAGAGAGAGAGAGGGAAGCAGGCTCCCTGCTGAGCAGAGAGCCCAATGCAGGACTCGATCCCAGGACCCTGAGATCACAACCAGAGAGGAAGGTGTCGGCCCAACCCACTGAGCCACCCAGGCACCCCTATGCCCATTTTTTAAAAGATTTTATTTATTTATTCGACAGACAGAGATCATAAGTAGGCAGAGAGGCAGGCAAAGAGAGGAGGAAGCAGGCTCCCCGCTGAGCAGAGAGCCCGATGCGGGGCTCGATCCCAGGACTCTGGGATCGTGACCTGAGCCAAAAGCAGAGGCTTTAACCCACTGAGCCACCCAGGCACCCCCCTATGCCCATTTTTAAATTGGATTTCTTTTAGGGGTGGCAATTAATTTGTATGAGTTCTTTATATAATTTGAAAATTAACCCCTTATCAGATATATGATATACAGACATTTTCTCCCATTTAGATGATTGTTTTTTCATTTTATTGATGGTTTCCTTTACTGCGCAGAAGCTTTTTAGTTCAGTGTAATCCCACTTGTTTATTTTGCTTTTTTGGCCTTTGTAAGAACTAATTTTTAACATTTGAAGATAGACTTGCTCATTGTATCATCTCATTATCTTTAGTTAATACCAAAGTAAAAATAATAATATACTCATCAAAAGGAAGAACCAAAGAATAATTTATTCAATTACTTAAAATGTTACATATTTAACTTTTTTCAATTACTCAGCATGTTACGCAATGGCTTGTCACTCAGTTGTTCTAACTTTATTGCTTTCTTAACTTTATGAACCTTATGAACTGAACACTGAGAAATATTTCCTACCTTGAAAGAGGTCAGTCATCTCTCATGGACTTTTTATAAGTTATTTCATAAGTAATTTATCAAAATTCAATTTTGTTCAATACCCTTCTAAATTAATTCAGACTAGAAATACTGTCACAGCAGTAGAGAATGACATTCAATAGCTATTTACAGTAATCAGTTGTATACAAATCCCAAGTTTATAAGCCAAAGTAAGCTTTAAGTGATTTTTAAAATATATTGCATATCACACACTGAATAAACAATGCCAGCTGATGATAAGTATCAGGGTACTTACTACTGGGAGTTCTATAGCCAGATGCCATTTTGCTTCAAGATTTTTATACATTTTGCAATAAAACTTTGCATCTCTGCCCAGTGCCCACTTTTCAATCACATTACTCTAAAAACATATGTAAACTAATGGAGAGTATATTTAAAGACAATATATACTCACCAATAAGAGAGATTTCTTTCTTTGAAGGTTAATGAAAACAGCCAGTGATAATTAACCTTGGAATCTATAATACTATATTTAAGTTCAGACTAGTTGTACTTACTGAAGATAGTGGCAGTAAACACATCATAGTCTTTGTAAACTACTACATTTAACTTTTGAATAATACTATTTTTAACTGAAAACAATCACTTAATAGAATAAAATAGGCAACGTAAAAAACTTTACCAAGATAAACATGTTATAAGCCTTCATTAAAAACCAATAATTAACCACAAAACCTCTCCTCCCTACTAATGAATGTGATCTGAAAAAAACAGTGGTTATAAAAAGGAAAGCCTATATCAATACTTGAAAATAAAGGTTGATTTCAAAATGCTAGAAAATAAAAAATTTCTATCAGATGCAGGGAAGTTGTGAATAGAGAGAAGAAAAACTATCAAACATGTAATTAAGTAACTTCAGCTAATTAATAACTAAACTAGCCAAGAATTTATTGACTTTAAAAGTTTTGGAGTACAATGTATAGTCTACCAAAGCCATTTGGGGAATACAGAGGAAGGTGTGACTCTACCTAGACCGACTGGCAGAAGAGCCCAACAGTCTGTTGTTTATCAAGTCTTCCCGGGGATTTGGATGTATGTTCAAGTTTGAGAAACATGACAGTAGACTGATGTTTTCACTAACACTGTAATAAATAAGAAGGTCATCATCTTAACTGAGAAGTTGTATTGTGCAGTGAATAGAATCAGAGCTTAGTAAAAAGTAAATACAGAGAGAATGTAGAATGGTTCCATATTATCTTCTCATTCTAAGATAAGCAGAAAGATATGTAGATTCAATGACAAGGTGACTTTGTCCCGGATGCAAAAGACTGGAAGCAGCAGGACCAGTTGCTATTAGTCCACGCAGGGCTAGGGATGAAGAAGACCTAAATTAGAACAGTGACAATGACAATGGGTTAAAGACAAAATACTATTGATGTGGGTGTAGCACATATTTGTCAAGATTTTGTAAATTGATTGGGTCCAAGAAATGAATGTAGTGGGAGTAAAGAATGACCCTTCAGTGTCTCTTTGGATCACTGGGTATAGAAATGAAGTGTTGAAACACAGAGTGAGTGCTTAATAGAAGCCAATTTGTTGGTATAAAAAAATGGAAAGCTGTGATGCATGTCATATCTTCCATGAAGGCAAACCTGGCCAGTGATTATGGGACTCTCAGCATGGCTGGTTATAGGTTTTGCATTATTGTAAAATTGCACTATATTTCTTTATTCATGCCTTTTCATCATTTTTCCTCCCTTTTCTAACTGATGAAATTAAGTGTCATTAGAAAGATGCATGTTACAATCTTGGAGTTATACAATATATTCTAAATCAGTTTCAGAAAATCTACTTTTGACAGAATCCTGAAAAGTCACAAAGAATTATTACCATATTATAAGATATGGAAGTCTTGTTGCAAAATATTTTGTTTTTCTACAAACTTTGTCTTCATGTTATACTGCACTTGTTTCTATGATTATGTCATGAATGGTAAAATAATCAGACTAAGTGATAGAAAATAAATAATAAGAAAGTGATTATTTCTTGCATAACCTTTATACAATTGCAAGATCTGAAAAACAGTAGTACCACTGTTAATAATATGGGTATTAAGGAGGACAGGTGTGGTGATGAACATTAGGTGTTATATGCAACTAATGAATCTTTGAACACTACATCAAAAACTAATGATGTACTATATGTTGGCTAATTGAACATAATAAAAATATAATAGCAGCATTGGCTATAGCAATTAGAGTGATAATAATAGTAATAATAGCATGAATGGTAGCGGGGTCCCCTACCAGAACACAATAGGTGTCACAAAGTAGCAGCTTGGAAGTCAACTCTACACCAAACATTATCTGAGTCTCAGTAGAAAGTATAAATATTTTAAATTAATGAATAATTTTGATGCTTTTAGATAATAGGTATTTTCTTAATTTCCTATTTTATGTATTTCAGATAACTATTGGACCACTAAAGCTATTTGATATTAAAGTATACTTTTGCCTCCTGTGCATAATAATTCTGAAATATAACTTATCATCCTTTGAATTATAACCTAGAATTTTTAACATACTGTTGTAAAATGTGTCTTAGGCATAAACTAAAGCTTTCCCTTTTTTATTTACTTAGTTAGCCAAACACTTAGTGCCTGTGATAGTATATAAGTTCTATGAAATCATATTTTCTTCTTTATCTTCTATTGTTTCATCATATTTTTCCTGAATTCAAATAATCTATTTTGAGCTTTTTGATCATTTTGTAATATAGTTGAGTTTGTGTATATGGACATGTTGAAGTGAATAGGAAAACACCAATGAATGACCAGAACAAGCTAAATTCCCATTTTCATGCTTACCTTTTAACTAAGTGGAAAAAATAAAATAAATATATTTGCATTTCAGAAGGTCAGTTGATGGTTAGTACAATAAAGAAAAATAAAACAGTAGGAAAACAGAATGATAAAGGGTGTTATTTTACATGACTATTTGAGAGTAGTACTTTGAGGAGGTAACCTTTAAACCAAGACCAAAAAACAAACAAAAGATTAGGTAAAGAACATTCCAGGTAGAGGCATTCACAAATGCCAATGTTTGATGTGCCTCATGTTTAGCAAGTGGAGAAACAGAAAGGAAGATGGTGTAGCTGTTGTTGAATAAGTAACAAGAAGAAAAGTTTGGAGATAAGTTTGGTTACCTGGACAGAACCTGATTACATAAGGTCCTGAAAGCCACTCTAATGGTTCTGCTTTATGTTAAATATGATGAGAAGCCCTTTCATAATAACTATCATAAATAATGGAAAACATACTCTTTTATGAATGGTTGTAAAACTGAAAACAAAAATGGGAAGTATGAAGCACTGGAAATTGCAATGGTTTCCTAAAAAAAAAAAAGTAGTGGAAGTATCAAAGTGATGGTAAGAATTGCACAAAAAGGCACAGGCGATGGACTACTGCAAAATATGGGACCCTTGTTTCACAACAGAAAATCATAAATAAGAGAAAGAGGGAGCTCAGGAGCATCCAACAGGACCATTAATTGCATTAGTCTTCTCTCCTGGCCTGAGATAAAATTCAAGTTATTTTCAAGTTCATATAACCTCACCATTCCCATTGGCCAAGGACAAAAGAGAATAAGAAATTATAGACCAACCTTACCTGTGAGCAAATATTCAAAAACACAAAACATAAAACAGAATTACTGCAGAGATATATTAAAAGAACATAATTCCAACACCAATTAAGATTTATTTGAGAGAATAAGAATTCTCTAACAACAGAATAACTATTAGCATATTTCAATAAATGTGAGGATTAAATTTGTGTAGTTATTTATTTAATTAGATGCTGGAAACTATTTTTAAAATTCAACACAAATTTGTGTTTAAGATAATTTTAAAACCTAAAAGTAAGGGTGGAATTTATCTTCATTGAAAAATGTGTTTATATGAGAAAAACATATATCATAGAAAGCTTCAGCAATCATTATACTGTGTTCTGAAAATGAGGTGCCTTCTTCACAAAATCAGAAATGAGACCAGAATGCCCAGTGTGACATTACTATTTTACTCAATTATGTATTGAGTGTTGAATACAAATAGCACAGTGAGGAAGTGGTGACAACAGAGAAGAGACAGAGGCAAAAAAAATGTTATTTATAGATCAGATTATAATCTTCCTAGAAAATAGATAAATAACTTACAAGTATTCAAACTAATATAAAAGAGCAATAAGCTGCCAGATATAATGAGACATAAAACAATTAATTGCTGTCTATATATTTAGGAAATAGAAGAAAAAAGGGATCCTATTTTTAAAAATGGAAAAAGAAAGAAACAGACAAAGAAAAGAAAAGAGGGGTGCTTAGGTGGCTCAGTGGGTTAAAGTCTCTGCCTTTGGCTCAGGTCATGATCCCAGGGTTCTGGGATTGAGCCCTGCATTGGGCTCTCTGCTCAGCGGGAAGCCTGCTTCCCTTCCTCTCTCTCTGCCTGCCTCTCTGCCTACTTGTGATATCTCTCTCTCTGTCAAATAAATAAATAAAATCTCAAAGGAAAGAAAAGAAAGGAAGAGAGAAAGAAAGAAAAGGGGCAAAGAGAAGGGAGGGAGGGAGGAAGGAGAGAAAGTGGAATGGTGGGAGGGATGGAAAAACATCTACAATATATCAAACAAATATGTGTAAGAAAGCAGTGGAGAAAGTTATCAAACTCTACCAAATGGCAGAAAAATAGGAAAAGGTAAATTGAGTGTGTGGATAGGGTGACTTAATATTGTAAAGACATCAATTTCCCCAAAAAGTAGTCTATAAATTCAATTCAACAACAGTCAAGTCTCTAAATGGAATTTCATTAGAAATCAACAATGTGATTCTAAAAGTTACCTGAAATAGCAATTGTGGAAACTTGAAGATGATTTTTCAATAGATGAAAGATATGCCACTTGCAAAGGATCTTGGGAAATACTATTCCCAGTGATAGAGTAGGGATATATACAAGAGCAGACAGGCAAGTGTCCAGCACAACCTTTTATCCTCTTAAAAAAATATCCCTTTGAGTTTGTGCTGAAATTGCTTCATTCACAAGAATAAAATATGTGAGGCAGGGAGAATGAAAATTTGCTTTCTAGCCTGACTGTCTTGTACAGTGATTTGGGATCTTCAATGTTGCATTCTGGCTGGTGGCTAAAATAACCGTTCTTTAAGAGACGCTGTACCCAGGCCTAACCTACCATCCTGAGAAATGGAAGAGCTAAATACAGGGATTGAATATTTTATTTATTTTTTTTCTGCAAACTGCTATTCTTCCAACATTCTCCTTTGAAATATGAACTCAATAATTTTTAAATAGACATCTCATTTTTGAGTCAGTAATAATTTACTATTAAGCCAAAGATTTAATTAGCTGATATTTAAAAAGAAAAAACCATGATACTTCCCAACATACACCTCTTATAGAACTGTCAGTTCTGCTGTCTCCTTTACTGACACCCATGTTATAAAATGCAAATATCTTTGGTGAAAATCTGGTGCAACAAATTGTCTATCATCCCTATTATAACATCTGAAATACATTATATTTTATAAAGCCTTTGCCCACTTAAGTTTTACTGTCTAATTTTTGAAAATCTATATTGTTTTAAAATGTGAGCAATTATGCTTTTTTCAGGGAAGCCATCCAATGTTCATTTTCTTATGGCCATTGTGTTTCATATTTATAGTAGGGTCTATAACAAATAAGCTTATAAAATACAATCAGAATGACATAAGTGGAAATGGTGGAGTAAGGAATTCCAAAATATGCCCATTCATAAAAGCAACAAGAAAACCAATGAAAACTGTTAGAATCAACTTTTGTTGACCTAAACTCTCACAAAAAGCTTGCAACAAGGGTGCCTGGGTGGCTCAGTGGGTTAAGCCTCACCTTCAGCTCAGGTCATGATCTCAGGATCCTGGGATCGAGCCCCACAAGCTGTCTGCTAGTGGGGAGCCTGCTTCCCCCTCTCTCTCTGCCTGCCTCTCTGCCTACTTGTGATCTCTGTCTGTCAAATAAATAAATAAAATCTTTAAAAAAAATCTTGCAACAATCAGAAGAGTGCTTATTCTAGAAAAGTAGTTGAATCTCCGTAAGAATATTGTTTTCTGGCATTATAACTTCCCTAGTCTCATCTCCTGTTTAAGAGCTCAGCCCACTGCAGCATTAGCCTGAAATATAATAGCCCACATTTCTAGCACCAGTACTGGAGGGAACAGAATGCACCCAATTTACAAAGAATTTTAATTATTCGTGTTAACCTGTCTGGTTATTCTTGGGAAGACTGGCTCAAAAAACTTGCTTTTATTTCTAATTCACTCACTCGGTGCTAAAGCTGCTACCTAGAGGCATTTGTCAAAAACTTGACAACGTAGTAGTCCTTAAATGTTTGGGTAATCTCTTGCTTCAGTATATGGTTGCCCAAATAAATGGCCCTAGGTCTTGATTATCCCATTGTCAATATGTTTTTTTGATTATATAGATTAAGTAATACCCTTATTGGCTGCCCATTTGTTGCACTTCTAGAAACCAACTCCAGTTTTCTATAGGTCACACTTCTCTGGCCACTTGCCATTTTTTCCTTCCTTCCTTTCTTTTTTTTTTTTTTTTAGGATTTTATTTATTTATTTTGAAAGGTCCCCCATGATAGGTCTGTGATCAAAGGAGTGAGACTGGTACAAAGTGAAGGTCAAGCAAAGCTTTATTTCGTGCCAAACATTGAGAATCATTGGGGCCGCCTCTTACAGAGAGGGCGACCTCTCCCTGCCTTACAGACTAACTTTTATAGGGCAAAGGCCATGTGGTTGAACCTGGCCACACACAGGTGGCCAATGAGATTGCAACACACAGAGAAAGCTGCACAGTCATGCTAGGTCATGCACGGGTGGCCAATGGAATTACAATTCACCCCATAGTAGCTATTTGAACTAGCCTATCACCCTGGTCAGAATTGGCGCCCAAAAAGCACCCAAAAGGCAGGGCCCACACTCTTTGGTAGCTAGGGAGACAGTATGCATGCCCCACTGATTGGATGTCTCCACCTGGCCCGACTCATCCCTGCATTCGGGCTCTGTTACCTCCACCTGACCTGACCCACCCTTGTATTTGGGCTCTGCTATCAGGGACTGGTTGACCATATTCTACTGGTTTCTGGGACTTGCTTTTAAGTAAGTTCCCTTGGGTGGGGGCAGGGTCAGTTTAAGTTTTACTGCATAAACAACAAAATCACTGTTTTACCAGATGGAATCGCTCTGGCTAAATAGGTCCTTACAATTTGACAGAGAGCAAGAGAGCACAAACAGGGGGAGCAACAGAGGGAGAGTGAGAAGCAGGCACCTGATGTGTGGCTCAGTCTGAGGACCCTGGGATCATGACCTGAGCCAAGGCAAATGCTTAAACCACTGAGCCACCTAGGCACCCCATACTCATTTTTAATAATTACAGCCCTTTGCTTCTGAAGATTAAGTGCTGCAATCTGCCCTCTATTATTTTGGGATCCTAGAATTCCCAATGCTAACTAGGGACCTCTGTTCTTTTACAGCTTTATTTACATTCAGCCTTGATATGTGGAGGACGGCTGCCACTGACCTTATTAATTTTGCTAGTGCCACCTCACCAGTACACTCCTTGTCACTTTGGTTAAGGCTGTCACTCAAACTGCTTATGAAAGATAACACATTGTGAGTTTTCAGACCCTACGTGGTATAGTCATCTAACACTGACACTTTTATGAGCTTTCTTATTCTTTTCTTCACAATCTGCCATGGATATTTTTACTTTTCTACCTCATTTAGTACGGACTATCATGTTTTCAAACTATCAAAAGTCATTCTAGTAGCATATTAGCACAGTCTTCTGGGTGTTTGGCAGATCACTTATTCCTATGTCCTGGGGTAGGGTTTTTATGCCAATAAATTTAACATTATCCAACTTTATGCCTGTCTGTCTTGATTCAGCATTCTTACTATCATTCCTGTTGTCTTGGCCCTATTGTCCCTTGACATATAATCCTTTCCACCCTTACTTAAACAAGAAATTCTCCTCAATGATTTTTGCTGAGATTTAATGCTTCATATGTGTTTCGTATGTGTGTGTAATATGTATTTGGTAACCAAGAGGGGAGTTGTGAGTAGATCCTGAGAACGGCATTTCTTATTTTTTCAAGGCATTAACATTTATTGAGTTTTCAAGTCATGGCAGTAAAGCGCTAGGTATTGTTTTTTATTTTCATTTTATTGTGTTATGTCAGTCAGCATACAGTACATCATTAGTTTTTGATGTAATGTTTCATGATTCAGTGTTTGTGTATAATGCATATAACACACAGTGCTGATGCACTAGGTATTAAATGGGAATACTGACACACATTTATGGAAGACTCAGAGAGTTCTGGGAATTCTGGAGTTTCAAGGTTCTGAACTGCAACCTACATGACTCAATCCCTAGTTTTAGAACCCAAGTCTTAGGACTCAGATTCACAACAAAATTGAGAGGAAGATACAGAAATTTCCCATAAGCCCCTGCCCGGGATCATTTTATATTTAATACTCAATATTTTAATAATTTTAGTTTATCTCTATAGTGTAGCAGAGAAGAGTATATATTGTCATGTAGCAGTCTAGGTTGTGCAATAAAACATGAGTCAAAGAATTTATTTCAATTTTTCTTGGAGTTACTATCTTTGACAAAGCAGGGAAAAATATACAGTGGAAAAAAGACAGTCTCTTCAATAAATGGTGCTGGGAAAATTGGACAACTATATGTAGAAGAATGAAACTCGACCATTCTCTTACACTGTACACAAAGATGAACTTGAAATGGGATAAAAGACCCCAACATGAGACAGGAATCCATCAGAATCCTAGAGGAGAACATAGGCAGTAACCTCTTCGATATCAGCCACAGCAACTTCTTTCAAGATATGTCTCCAAAGGCAAAGGAAACAAAAGCGAAAGTGAACTTTTGGGACTTCCTCAAGATCAAAAGCTTCTGCACAGCAAAGGAGACAGTCAACAAAACAAAGAGGCAACCCACGGAATGGGAGAAGATATTTGCAAATGACAGTACAGACAAAAGGCTGATATCCAGGATCTATAAAGAACTTCTCAAACTCAACACACGCAAAACAGATAATCACATCAAAAAATGGGCAGAAGATATGAACAGACACTTCTCCAATGAAGACATACAAATGGCTATCACACACATGAAAAAATGTTCATCAGCACTAGCCATCAGGGAGATTCAAATTAAAACCATACTGAGTTACTATCTTAGAATAGTGGAATGTCAAATGTTTGAATGCATACTGCTTTCATAATATATTAGTCATTTATAGGCAAATTTTTATGTTGACCAAGAACTGTTAACCTCATGGTGCCACTGGGTCATTTGTATTGTTTAATAACTAACAATAATTACCAACATTTGCAAAACATTTTACTACTTGACATATTTTAACAGATTAGTAGCACACACTCATATAGTAAAATTATATGTAAGATTTGAAAAATATGGGTAAATATAAAACAGAAAAATGTCTGTTGTGTTGTTTGGTTAAAAAATGGTCAAGATGGCAGTATAGAAGTCTCCTGAGCTCACTTCCTCCCATGACCAGAACAAGCATGCTACATGAGGCTTCATATTTCCTGAGTGAACATTCTGAAACAGGTCAATTTAAGAAAAAAAAAATACATAGAAAAGTTGAATATTTGGAAATTGATAGTGTTAATCCAGACTTATATGTTTTTGTACAATGTCTTTGTATTTCCCTAAGGCTTACATTCCCATGTTGAAGGCAAGTGTTGAAGATAATGCTTTTACTCAGGAGAGGAGTTATATACAAGTTGTATTAAAAAACATGAATAAACATAGTACTGATGCTAGCCCATGGTGACATTAACCATGCATGAATACATAGAACCTAAAAGATGACATAGTTTTTCTAATTTTTGCTTTCTTGTATGATTAATTAAATACTTTGTTTTCTCAACATTTATTTATACATAAATCAATGTGAAAGGTGACCTTGTCTCTTTTTCACTTGTTTTCCCTCAGCTTCAGATGCATCATCCTACTGAATTTTGCCACTGGATCTGGTAGTCTACTAACTACATTGCTCAAACTTGCAT
>PISX010010328.1:0-43390 GCA_004024625.1 Mellivora capensis
CATCTCTTGAAAATCTAAACAGCTAAAATTTTTTGTACATGTAGGTACTTGTTTCATATAATTTTCCAATTATTATTTCAAAATACTTTATAATCTAAATATTTTAAAGAGTTTCTTTTGGGAAGGGCTTAAAGCTTTATGACCAAAAATAAAATGTAAAGCTGACAGATTAAGTATGTTTTATAAAAATTAATAAATAAGTATAAATTTTCCAGGATGATACAATTAAGTTAACTGAGCACATTACTAAAACTGCAAAGAATAGGGCGTACTGGAGCTTCTATTAAGTTTCCTGCTTCCTATCACAGATAAACTTAGATGAAAGCCAAACAGCCATAAAAATAAAATAGAAATGTAAAAATACATGAAGCATACAATAAATAACTAAGATATGAAAAAGAGGCTTTTGCTTGGAAGGGAAGGGAGACTCAAGAAACATGGCATCATTTCCTCTTCAATTAAAACGAATGCCATTTCTTCATGCCAAACATAAAGCAGATGACCTTTTCAAACATTCTGGTTGGGATTTTCTCTACTGATTTAAGTGATATGACTCTAAAATACACCATGTAGTGCAAGGCTAAATATTTTTAGAAATGAATACAATTTTAAAAAAAATACTTAGACATATTGATCTTAAACTTATATACTTTTTTTTTAAAAGATTTTATTTATTTGTTTGACAGACAGGGATCACAAGTAGGCAGAGAGGCAGGCAGAGAGAGAGAGAGAAGAGGAAGCAGGTTCCCCGCTGAGCGGAAAGCCTGATGTGGGGCTCGATCCCAGGACCCTGGGATCATGACCTGAGCTGAAGGCAGAGGCTTTAAACCACTGAGCCACCCAGGTGCCCCTTAAACTTATATACTTAAAGATTAGTTTTTCAACTGAAAATTTACTTTGCTGCCCTAAAAAACTTTTATCACAAACACAACCAGTGCAAAAATATTTTTTTATGTGTTGAAAATAGAAACCACAAGCAAAGTGCAAAATCTTTCAAATGGCGACAAAAGAAATGTATGTTTCTATTTTATTTCAAATTTCCCAAGTTAGGTATAGTGAGATATTTCCTGGAAGATGGAATTCCATATAACACAGGTCTATCTGGGACTTCATTCAAGAGGATGATTTATCAACAGTATTAAAATACCTTAATAAGCACGCTCTGCAGGTGCCTTGTGGCACATCAAAGTATCTTGAACACAAAATACGGTTATCTGATTTTTCCAACTAATTTAATGATAGCACCCGTTAAAATACACAGCCTTTGTAAACTCTACGCTCTGCCCCCAGACTCCAGGGGTGTGAAGTTTGTGTGTGCTGCTAACACGTGGGCCTTTACACCATTATCCCCACAGAGACATGGAAATGCCTAATTATTTTTCATACAGTTCCAGTTGGTAGTCTCTTTTTCTTGGCCTTCTTTCCAATCTTGGCATTAACAAAAGCCAAATTATTTTAAGATGGATTTCTGAGCTGTTAAATCCCGTTCCACATGAGGTGGGATAGATAAACCAGGTCTCTTAAATATATCCCTGAAACCCAGATGGATGACAAGATCCCCTGAATGCCACATCCACAGCGGCACATTTTGTGAATGAATTGCACGAGGGAGGTTTTCCTTCCTCTGCCAGCCTGCTCCATCTGGGTAAATCGAGGTGAGAGGAAGTTGCATAACTTTCAGGCCTGTGCGGAATCCAACTGCCGGGCCACCATCCTTACCATGCGGCCACATGAAGCACGCGGGGTGGGGTCACAGGAGCCATGAGGCGGTTAGTAGGACCCTCCCCATTTCATTTCGCTGAGAAGTAAAAAGGCCTTCTTCACCCCAGTTATCTCAAAGATTAGTTTCTTTTTAAACCTAGGACACCTTTACCTGGATTGCCACTCTTAAACTGGATCCTGTCTCTCTAGCTCAGTATGACACGATTACCACGCACACCAGGCCTCCTGACCTTACCCTGTCTGTGCCTCCCTTGCTTTTTGTACCTCTTCTTATCTAAATTTTTGAACAAATATTACTGGGATATGACTCAGCAATTTAAAAAGTCTAAACTGGTACACGGAGTTCTCTCTCCTTTCCCCATCCGCCAGTCTTCTTGCTCCCTTCCCATCAGGCAACTGCTGTCGACTCACCCTTACGAATCCTCCCAGACTCACACCCTCACAAGCACAAAGGGCCCTATTCTCCTACCCCACCTTTTAAAACAAATGTTAGCACACAGCACACACTGTTTGACTTTGAAAACTATATATATATATATATTTAACCTATACGTATTTATAAGATCTTCCTTGTGCATGTGTAATCCATAGCACCTTTGGGGGCAGGAGAATGTATATATACACATTTAGATTTTATTCTTTTTTATGCTAGCATAGTGTTCTATTATGTGGATTTATCAGAATGTATCTAACGAGGGCCCTTAGGGTAACATTTAGCCTGTTCTCAGTGTTGCAAAGAATATCCTATACACATTGTCCTTCCCCAAGTATGTGATCATATCTGTAGAATAAACTCGGAAAGAATGGAATTATTGGTTCAATGTGTACATAATTTGTAAATCTGACACTTACTGCCATACGGCCCTCCCCAGATGTGGACCCCCAACAATGTGACAGGTATCATTTTCCCCTGTAGCCTCACCAATCCATCATGACCCCTGTGTGATGGAACTTTGCAGTCTTGGATATGAACGTTTGGATCTGATGTGTGAAAGGTGGAATCTCCTTGAAATACCTCATGTACTCAACTTCTAGAAGATCACAGTGTTCTCCTCCTGCCTGTCTGGCTGCATCCACAACTTCTGTGCTTGGTCTTCCACAGGCACCCCTCCCTCCGACACCTAAATGGTGGAGGGCCAGGGCTCTGTCTTCTCCACCCAGTCACTTCTTAGATGACGACAGTCTCTAGGCTTAAAAGATCACTTTGTGCTTATGGATTCCAAACTCATTACTTCCAGTCTGGACCCCTCCCCTGAACTTTAGACATGGAATTCAACTAGGCATAACTTACCGTGTTCAAACCAAATCCTTGCCCCTCCCTCTCAAGCCTCTCCTGCTCAGTCCTCCCACCTCAGTGAAGAGCAGCGTCTACTTTCCAGCCCCCAATCCTGCAGTCATACTGACTTCCCTCTTTCTTCCCTCCTACCCACATCCAATCTACATATCCAGAATATAGCTGAATATCCAGCCTCATTCCACCCAACTACCACCCATCAAACCATAACCACAGACCGGGCTGGATTGTTGCAAAAGCTTCCTGAATGGTCTTCCGGCTGCTGTTCTTGCCCCCACGCCCTATCCTCAACCCAGGAAAAGACTGCTCACCTCACTGAGAACAAAGCCAGCCCATGTGTCCGGCCTCCTGTTAGCTCCGGCTCATTGTTCATGCTGGTTCCTACCCTCTCCCCCCGCCCCACTGTCCCTCCCTGTCCTGCAGACACTGCAGCCACACTGGCTGCTAATTCCTCCACTGACACATGGAATGCCCTCACCCCAAGGCCTCTGCCTCCACAGCCTCTCTTCCTGGGGTCATCCCTTTTCCAGATGTTTGGAAAGCCTGCTCTCCCCCTCCAATCACGTTTCCATCAGAAGTCACTGAGGGCTTCAGTGAGGACTTTAATTAGAAACGCCACCCTGCCTGCTCTCCTGGCACGCTCTCTTCCCTTCTCTGCCTCTTGTTTATGAAACACTCACCACTGCCTGACACCTAACTGTTTTATCTATTTGCTTTTCGTTTCTTTTCTGTCTTCCACAACTAGATCTCAGCTTCACGAAGGCAGGGGCTTAGACTTTTTATTCATGACTGTATTCCCCGTACCTGGAACGGCTCTACACCTTTGACGAATGAGGCTTAACATCTTTTCATTTCGTTTTCAGTCTTCTGGGTTCTGTTATCATGCACTACGTTCAAATTCTTTGAAAAGAATATAGGGTTGTTGGCCTTTTTCTTACTGATTTGAGGGGTCCCTCACAGAGCAGGGGTATTAGTCCTTTGTGATATGTATTGCTTACATTTTTTCTGTTTGTAGTTTTTGCTGCAACTTGCTTCTGATAGTTTTTGCTATATAGAATTCTTTTTATGCAGCACTGATAGATCAAGTTTTTCCTTGTCATTCAAGCTTATGTCCAGGCTTCCGGGTCTGTGGTGTCCCTGCCCGTACCTCCAACCACAGTTGCTGCTCCTGCCTTTGTCACGGCCACTGCTGGCATAGGCCATCCTGTGTCACCCTGCACATGCCTTCCTGCCTGCCTGCCTGGAATTCCTGTCCTGACCTGCCTTATTCCCAGAAAAACCACTTGCAGGACTCAGCTCCTGTTCTGAGAGCTGGTTGGCTGGTCACCCAGGATGGAGTTGATTGCAGGGCGTGTGTGGAGGGTGTGCCCTCTTGCTACCATGTGAAGTACGCTGTGCGGTGGGGCTCTCTTTACAGGCCTGTCTCTGGCACTTGTGCCCGAATCCCCTGGGGACAGGGAACGAAGTCCCCAGCTTCTGTCGCACTGGGAGTAAGGACCTTGTTAGTGTCTGGTGAATAAAAGAATGATCTAATGAGTGCAGCATTCAACATTCAATTCAACTCAACATATATTTGCTGAGTGCTGGCCACTGTTGTTGGAGTTTGGGATATATGATGAGTAAACTCCTGCCCCAAGGAGTTTATATTCAAGTTGCAAGAAAACACAGTAAGCCAACTGCTTGGTATCAGGTGTGCGAGGAATGCTTTTACGACTTGAGGTTAAAGTAAAATAACCAGTACTGAATTAGAGGTTCATAATCATGCCCCTGGATTTTCAGTATTTCCTCCCAACCCCTTGTTCCTTAGAGAACTCATTCAAGCAAGTAACTCTTCCATATGGATGACAGCAGTTCTATCTGTAAGCCTGACTCCATCCCAAGCTTCGCTATAGTTGCTTCAACAGCTTACTAGCTTTTTCCACTGGACCATCTGCTAAGGTCTGCATGTTTGTGTCCTCCTCCGAATTTATATTTTGTAATCCTAATGTCCAGTGGGACATTAGAATACATTCCTAATGGTATTAGGAAGTGGGACTTTGGGGAGGTGCTTGGGTCGTGAGGGTAGAGCCTTCATGAATGGGATTAGTATCCTTATGAAAGGGATCCCAGAGAGTTCCCTAGACCCTCCCACCACGTGCAACACAGCAAGAGGTGCTATCTACCAACCAGGAACTGGACCATCACCCGCCACCTATCAAATCTGCTGGCACGGTAATCTGAAACTCCCCGGCCTCTAGACCTGCGAGAAATACATTTCTGTTGTTTATTAAACAGTGCTGTCCGTGGAATTTGTTACAGCAGTGACACCCTACTGTGATCGCGGTGACCAGACCCGAAACATGTCTTCCCGTCAACTCCTTCCTATTCTCACATTGCAAGCATCCACATTCCTTTGCTGGGAGAAGCATCTGAATGTGGAGGGCAAAGGGCAGAGATGAGTCAATCAAAGAGTCCCGGAGCCTGTCCCAAACTATTTCGCACCCCCACCACCTACAGCAGTTTTCTAAAGTATTCATGACACTGACAGAACTCGAAACAAGGGCTTTATAAGAATGTAAGTTCAGGACACGCTGAGTTAAACTGGAGGATATTTAGCACGGTAATGTGTACTGAGAATTTCCAAAGGGGAGTAAGTTTTGTTATGAAAAGTTGATGATGAGATCCTTTGCTGAGGAGCGTGACCAGTGTTCCTTGAATCAAGCTTTGAGAAATGCTGGTCTAGAAAGGCAACCTCAAATCCTGTATCCTTGAATTAAAAGGCTTCCATCATTTGAAGCAAGATCTATTTCCAAACCTCATTTTTGCTGCTTCCAGAAGCAAGTACTTCCCTTAGATCAGGGCGATATATTTCATGTGCGCAGAAAGCACAGCTCGGTAATGAGGCCTTCTACATTTCAGACCACCTAGAAAGCCCTGTTCCTTCTGTTCTGCCTCCATGGATCCTGCATTCCTTCAAGTCCTTTCGTTATTTTTTTTTTTTGCAACTTTAATAAATAATTAGCATATCTTGTCATTGAACACATTTCACAAATGTATAACTGTGCTCTTCCTATCCTATGTTAACATGTATAATGACATGTTTTTGATATGGTACTGACTGACCTGTAATGAAAGAATACAGGTTAATTAAAGTTGCTTTAAACTCCTTATTCCTGTAAGAAGATATATCTCTAAATATTGTTTAAACATTCTTAGAATGCATTTGTTCACTTTTACTCACTACAATGCCTTATTTCTATTATATTATGGGACTTGCAGACCATAAAATTTGAGACCTGAAAAAGCCTTAGAGATCATCTGGACTATTTATTATAGACCCAAAGATATCGATTAGGTGTACACACACACACACACACACACACACACACACACACACATATATAAGCTTCTGGTATTTGTCTGAGAAAGACGATTTATCTGTGGACTTTATTTGAGTTGTGGTTCTTCTCAGCTTTAATAAACAAGTGTAATAGAACAGTAGCAAAAAAAAAAAAAAACCGTGTATAGAAGTGCCAGAATTGACAGCAGCCTGACCCCTTTCCTATGGAGATGACCTGGAGAGTTCCTTTTTAAATGCAAAGTGATGCTTTTAGACTCTGGGGGTTTACAAAGGAGGAGGGAGGAAGAAGTGACAAGAAAGCATAGCTTTGGGATTTGCTCACAGGACGGGTATCTCAGGAAGGTCAAGCAACCCCCCCAAATTCCCTCCCATTCCCACCCACGAAAGGCATGTTAGGAAAAAGGGATCCACCCCTGGAGAAGATAACTTGGCTGCCAACCAATCACACGACCAAGTACATGTCTGTGTCTGAACAGTTTTTCTCCCTTTGTGGAGTGTGAACCCCAGAAGGGGCCTGCTCCGCTCCAGCCTCCAAAGAGAGGTTCTGAAAAACCTGAATGTCCTCCTTCAGGTGCAAATTCCCGAGCTCTATCCCCAAAGATTCACTGTGGGTGGTGAGGCAAAGGAACAGCATTTAAAACAAGCATCCCCAGAAGATTCTGACCACACTTAGGAGGAATTCTGTTAGTATGATGGTGGTTGTGGGAATCTTAAAATGGGACTGGGTGGCAGGCACAGGAGATGGAGAAGTGAGGTAAGGCAGAGGATTCTAGGCACCAGATGCTTATTTTGAATTTTTTTTTGCCCTGAATTGGGCCTAGCTGTCACCTTTGTGATCATTCTCTTTACTCTCCCTGATCAGCAATGAAGGTTACTTCTGGGGGAACAAAAGGGCAGGTGGGGCAGACTTGCAGCTTCTTGGGTTCCCATGCCTTCACTAAGCGAGCTAAATGAAGTGGTTGGGGGAGGATCTGTCAACTCAATCTCCATTCTTTAAGAAGAGTACAGATGCTGAGCATTCCGGAGGACTCCTGCGGTCCACCTCCAGGTCCGAGTCTCACACTCAGAGAGGTCACTCTGCACCTTCAATGTTAGGCATTAACTTTCCTGCTTGAAATTCACGCGCAGCGGCTGCAATTTAAGTGTCCCCATGCCACTGGATGGGGCTGCTTGTTTGCTTGTTTAATCTTGTAATCTTTTTAAGTAACTGTAAGCAAGCCATTCCAAAATTGCTCATTAGACAACTGATCTTAGGTCCCTGTGTTTCAGCACCCGCTGCACCAGGAGGGAATCACATACTCCAGTGTCACTCAGAAGGAGAAAAATGAGACAGAGAAGGGCAGTGACTAACCTAACGGCACACACAAGGCATAAGAACATAGGTCTCTGGATCCCCAGGGAAGAACCTCTTACTTCTGTCAGACACAGGTGAGAAATGCCCTGACATAAATGAAAACAGAAGTTATAGGTCTCCTTTTGCAAACTTGCGAGGTGTTTTCAGGATAAATCTTACGGCTGCTTTTATGTTTACTGTGTTGGGTAAGATACTGATGTGAGCAAAGCAAGTGATGGGTGGTGACAGGTTGCTTCTCTGGTAACCCCAGCTCCTAGGAACACGCTGAGATCCAAGGAGTTTGCAAAATAAAAAAAGGAGCAATCAAATGCAGGACACGCAGTCCTGGCCCAGTGCTCTGCTTGTTCTGAGTGGGAGTGCGTCGGGCTCTCACCTGTGTTTAGTGAGACAAATCTATCAAGCCTGGCCACGGGGGAGATGCCAACTGCTCAGCAGACTAGAAGCAGCAAATTAGAAAGGGAAAAAAGCGTCGGTGTACTAATAGGCAGTCGGATACAGTACAAATTAGCAGTAGGAAGTAAAAATTGAATGGAAGTAACGAATAAACCATTAACCCTGGAACAGGATCTGAGCGAGCAGAGCAGGTTAGGGGTCCTCTGGGAACATACTGGCTCCTGGGGGACTCGCCATTAAACTGCAAGATAATAACAGATGCCTCTCAAAATGACCCTCAGTCGTGAAAGTTCAAATTATGTTTGGTAAAGCAAGTTTAAGGAAGCAGGGACCTACAGAATCTATTATAGAAAGTGTTCCATTAAAAGGATTAAAATGAAGGGCAACAAAACCTTTCATTATTTGGAAGCTTAGCTTATATCCCACTTCACTAGGTAATGATGTGACCCTACCATGCATGAGAATCCCTTTTAGAAAGCTTTTAGAAAGCTTTCTAGAAAGAAAAAATCCCTTTTAGAGAGCTTTTAGAAAAGGAGCTTCTATTTAAATAACTCTGGGGTGGGCTGGGGTTTCTTTCATTTAGAGCTTGATCTTTCCCCATCATTCAGAAAGAGGGTAGAATCAATTCTTCTGCCAGAAGAGGAACTAGGCTGTGGCCCACCCAGGCACCCGGACATCACCTGTGCACTGGGCCTGCCCACGATGCCAGTGGGTTTCCTTGGCAGAAACCCCACCTAATCATTCAATACTGTCCCCACACCTGGGGAGTGTGTTCCATGCCTTCTCCTGGAACATTCTCAGTCAGGGATTCTTGGGACAGCTTCTGGTCCTTGATTCCTTCCTTCTTTCTTCTGTTGTTTAATTTCGTCATTTAAATAAAATTTAGATTTATTAGTAATTGAATTATCAATATTATGTACATAGTTTAAAGAGCCAAATCGCTATTACCCATTCCCCCTTTCCAGAAGTAGTTATATTCGACCCCTTTAGTTGTTTGTTTCTTGTTTTAGTGTTTATGTCCATATTTCTAAGTAATATGATGATAATGTTCCATTTTTTTTTTTTTCCTGGACATTACCTACTCAACTCCCCAAATGAAGGATGAAAATTTTGTTATTTTCACATTTCCACTGTCAGGACACATGCCGTCTCCCAGGCATCTGCGGTCTAACAGATCCTTAATCCCCCCTCTCAGATGCTTCTCTCTTTATCCCCACCTTCACCCCAACCTGCAGAGAGGCACCTGGTGCCCCCAAGTTCTGCGCAGGAGGGGTGGGGAGGTAGGCGAGGCCGGCAGTATAAATCAGATTGCATGCAGTGCCCGCTGCCAGCCTCCAACTAGGCTCTCTTGCACCACCCAAGCCAATTGCCACTTGTTCGGGTAGTTTTCAGTTTCCAAAATGTTGTTCCTCCCATTTTGTCCTGATGGACTTATACCTAAAAACAACAACAACAAAAAAAAACCAACCAACAAACCCTAACCGTCATTTTAATGAGGTTCAGAAGGGAGGGGAAAGTAAGTGTGTGTGTTAATTCACTGTCCTTAACAAGAAGTATGTCATTGGCTTCTTTTTCCTTTCTGGAGAGCAAATTATTCTCCAATTAAATTCACCAGATAAAAAAAACCCAACGCACCGAAGCAAGGCAGTTTGGGGGTCCTTCTACATCATCTTCCTATCCTTTACGAAGCAGATCAAGGCAGTGACCAAAGAGGAAATTAAAATTCAAAGATAGGCTGCCAGTTTGGGCCAGCAAAAGAGAGATAATACACTGTGGAAAAGACTTTTCCCCAGAAAGAACCTGGCTACCCTTTTCTGGCCTTCTGTAAACTTTTTTTTTTTTTAAAGATTTTATTTATTTATTTGTCAGAGAGAGAGAGCGAGAGAGCGAGCACAGGCAGACAGAGTGGCAGGCAGAGGCAGAGGGAGAAGCAGGCTCCCTGCTGAGCAAGGAGCCCGATGTGGGACTCGATCCCAGGACCCTGGGATCATGACCTGAGCCGAAGGCAGCTGCCCAACCAACTGAGCCACCCAGGCGTCCCTAAACTTTTTTTTTTTTTAAGATTATTTATTTATTGATTTGACAGACAGAGATCACAAATAGGCAGAGAGGCAGGCAGAGAGAGAGGGGGAAGCAGGCTCCCCGCTGAGCAGAGAGCCAGATGTGGGGCTCGATCCCAGGACCCTGGGATCATGACCTGAGCAGAAGGCAGAGGCTTTAACCCACTGAGCCACCCAGGCGCCCCACCTTCTGTAAACTTTTTAAAGAAGAACTCCTAGGAAGCTTCCCCCTCCGCAGATCTCAGTCCAGCTCCCCTGCCTGTGCTCCCCAGCAATCTCCTCCTTTGCCCTGTCTTGGAAACACAAGCATGTGTTAGATTTAGGAGAGAGAGTGTGTTCATTTACCTGTGATCCTGGAAACGCACACTCACATGCATACAGCCACACCAGATCTGACTGACCCCTCTCTCACTCACGCATCGGCCCAGACCCACTTGCCCTCCATCCCTCCTGCACCCCCCTCCGTGCCACCAGTCCCTCCGCTGGAACTAAGCTGTTGGACTCTGCCCCTCCATGGCATTAAATAATTCTGTAGGGGTTTGTAAACTATGGCTTGATGACCATATGTGGCCCACTACTTGGTTTTATAAATAAAGTTTTATTGGAACAGAGACACATTCATATTTCAGCAATTGTCTATGGCTGCCTTCATGCCGTAGTAGTTGAGCAGTAGCAACAAAGACCGTGTGGCCCATAAAGTTTAAAATATTTACTATCTGGTCCTTCACAGAGGAGGTTTCCTAACCCCCTTTCCCTATCATGGAACTAATGCTATACGTGTTCTGTCACCAGTTCCTTCTGAGGGGTGTTCAGGCTGTTTCCTATGCATCGGCATCATAAACGTCCCCTCTCTAACTGTCCATGTAAGTAGAAACTTATGTACATCAATGATGACATCTTAAGATAAATTCCTGGAAGTGGTCTTACTAGGTCAAAAATTCCATCCATTTTCAAGCCTTTTGGTTTGTATTTCCCATCTGACTCTCAAAAAGTTTACGCAACATATACACCTATTGACTGACTGTAAGTGAAGGTCCATTTCCTTTCACCTTGGACTGCAGTGGGGATGCCCTAACAGCAATCATAATAAATATTGTGAGGTTGAGATGTCGAAAAAAAAAAAAAGGCCCTCCTTCCACTCTCTCACTCCTGAAGCCGGTGCCCTCCTATGGCATGGTGTCCACGTGCACCTGCCCAATGGAAAACGGTCCTCTCCTCCTCGGAATTTCTCTCGATGTCACAGCTATCTGGAGTGTCTAGGATGAAGAGGGGCCCAGCCCCCTTTCTAAGGTCAAGCTGGTCACAACTGTCCCGGATTCTGCCTCCTCCCTTCTTCCCTCCTTATTCCTTGTTTCATCTTTTAAGGTCTTCCTCTTCACCTCTTCAGTGGCTCTTTCCTATTTTTAGGGACATGGTTTGTTTATAAAGAAGTCCCTTTGACCCCCCAGGCCTCTGTGCTGCAATATTCTCCTCTTAAAAGAATGGGCTCCGGGGGCGCCTGGGTGGCTCAGTGGGTTAAAGCCTCTGCCTTCAGCTCAGGTCATGGTCTCAGGGTCCTGGGATCAAGCCCCGCATCGGGCTCTCTGCTCAGCGGGGAGCCTGCTTCCCCCCCTCTCTCTGCCTGCCTCTCTGCCTACTTGTGATCTCTCTCTCTGTGTCAAACAAATAAAAAAAAAAAGAATGGGCTCCGCAGGCTGCCTGACCCACCCCTCTCCTTCGCCCTGTCCTCCCCAAGGGGGTCGCTTCTGGCCATGTATTTGCCTGCCAGGGTCTGCGGGATCCCAGCCCACCCTGGCTGGAGGTCTTCACTTCTTAGCATTCTTCTCTTGCCTTATCCCCTCTTCCTAAGAACACCATGAGCAATACCCATTTCTATCTCAAAAAAAAAAAAAAAAAAAAAAAAAAAGAACCAGAGAGCCAGGAGTCTGAACCTGTTCAAACTGGGCACGCTTTTGAACATGGGCTGGAGGTGGCCGTGTTTCACGGAGCTGTTTGGATGAAGGTTTATCTATAAGAATATAAATTTGGGTATAGAAGTTTGAAATGCTTCTAAAAGAATCCTCGCTTATAGCGCTTGGGTACCTGTATCTTCATTTTGTCATTGTCAGATTAAGGTTCTGTAAGCAGAACAGCAATTATTTATCAGAAGTAAAATCTCATGCAAATGTTTTTGAGCCCAATACAAATTAGCAATTCTTCATATGACTAATGACTATATGCCCTTCTGATAACTGTAAACATGAGAAACAAAAGATCAAGGACTCTAAAATAAGCACTTGGGATAACAGAAGGGCTGTGTAGGCGGTCAGCAGTAGCTGTGAAACTGAAAGATAATGGTTGTGTGCTTCTCAGGATCTTCCAGCCCAGAGCAGCATGCACCATTACACGGTGGTTATTCCTGTTTGCCCTCCAAGCAAAGTTCTTAATAGGCAACACTCTTCAGCTTTTTAAATACAAGCAAATATATCCCTCACTGAAATTCAATAGAACGACAACGGAAAGCTGCATTATGCTAGAAATAGTCACATTTCATAAATCAATGAAGTCGCAAAGAACTGGCAATAACTCTAATTGTTAATAAATAGTTCTTTTTTAACCGATAAATGCAGCTTCAGATTCTAACAGTCCACAATTCTCATGACAATACATGGATTGAGTAGAATTGAGTACTTAATACAAGTCAAATCACATTTAGTCAGTACTCTACTACCCTGTGTAGAATGTGAGAACAGGTGCCGTGGGTAAAATACAGAGATCAAAACATGCAAGCCTGTGGCACAGCAGGTCACGAGCCTGTTTAAAGGACAGGGAACACATTAATAAAACACACAGTCACTGAAGCTCTGTGAGCTGCACCAAACACATTCTGCAGGGCTGAATAGAATGGTTAGGTGACGTAACTCCTGCCATCACAAAGGTCTCCTGGAAGACCACTGAGACAAAAGGACGAAATGTACAGACTGGCCGAGAGGAGGGGAAAGAATTCTTACCAGAGGAGAGGCTTGGGAAAATCTGACTAAGGGAAAACACACTGAGAAATGGGAAAGGCTGCCCAAAGGCCAAGCTGGATGCATACCGTCACTTTTCCTTCTCACTGTTCCCGGCAGGCTCCCAGTTGGGTTCTGCCCATGAAAATTCTCTGCACACAGACATTGTGATCACCACCTTAAAGCTCAAGTTCTCTCCTATTCTGCTAAAAAAATCAATGGCTCCCCACTGCCCCACCAACCAAATTCAGATTCCTGAGTAACACAGCATAAGTACTCAATACATTTGAGTATGTGTGATTACTTTCGTCATCTCCTGCTTAATTGAAAAGTTCTAGAAGGCAAACAACTATCTTGCCTACTTTTTAATATTTTGATATGTGATAGCTCTTACATCTTACAAGTACCTTTGGTATGGCAGAAGTTCAAAACATATTTATTAAATGAATGAACAAATGATTTAACTAACAAATTTTATATAGCATTGGCAAAATGGGCTGGCCAGTTAGTAGATAACTTTATATGGGAAGTCAGAAGCTTAGATTTGATAAAATAGACTCTAGTCAGCTACTGGATAATTTTGGTACAACGGTGACAGGATAAAAATGGTGTTTGAAGTATCTCATTCTAGTGTGGTTGTAGAGATTATTAGCCCAGAAAGGACTAGACGTAGAAAGATCACTTTGCTAATGAATAAAACAAGATGAGGATTTTCGTCTGTTGGTTAGTCACTAATGTGAATGTTCCTTCAATAAACACCAAAAAAGAAAACTGTCGCGTGTATCTTTGTCTTTGATCTATTTTTAACAAGTTCATTTCTAAGATAAGAGATGATTTTTTTTTCAGACTAAGTGGTACTTATAGTCCCTTGATGTTAAAGAATAGCAACCAGGGGCGCCTGGCTGGCTCATTTGGAAGAATATGTGACCCTTGATCTCAGGGCTGTGAGTTGGAGCCCCACACTTGGTGTAGAGTTTACAAAAAATAAAGAAAGGCTTAAAAAAAAGAACAGAACAGCAACCAGAAATCCTAGAAATTAAGGACAGATATTGTTATTTATGCATTACAAATATTCTCCATATTAACATCTTCCAAAATGATGCCCTAACAAAATAGGAAAATTGAAAGAATTCCATTTTGTCTATTCTTAGTACAATGTAGAACACTTGATTTTTTGGTTTTATCTCAGCTAAAATTCATCAGATGGTAGCATTTTATAATCTGGTATAACATTTTGATATTAAATGGATGAATCCATCAGCTTTTGAACATGCCAGTGCATTAAAAAGTGTCAAGAGGCTCTAACCGATGCCCACTCTCCTTTCTAAGAACTTACAGCAGAGAGAGCTCTGCTCAAGCCCCACTCACCCTTCCCTCTGCCTGCTGGAAGGTCATGGGGGGAATAAAGGGGGGTCAGCAGCATAGGGCAAGCTGAGGAGAAGGAGGTCAGCGCAGCAGCTCTCCATCTTGGCTGCTCACCAGAAACACCTGGGACATTTAACAGCTAGGAATTTTTCAACCACACCCCAGACTGTGTCAGTATATTTTAAAAGCTTCCCCCAAGTGAGTTTGTTATCCAGGCTCGAGAAGCAGTGAATTAGTATTTTCTTTAGCTATGGAAAAATAATTCTTCATCTGATTTTCTGGATATAGTTTCCAGCAAAAGATAAAATAGTTTAAGGACATAAATATATGATGCTACAAATTTAATTTTAAAGAGAAGAAATAAACTTTCACTTACCTGCCTTCTGACAATGTACAATCTTTTCATACACAGCATCTGCATTTTCAATCACGGCCTTGAGGGACTGGATCATCTGCAAAGGGAAGACCCAGACACAGGGTTACACCTGACGACCAAGCACCCGTCTACACACGAGCACGGGGCTCTCTTCTCCAAACAGGCTGAGGTGCTGGGGCAAAACACTCTTTAATCTGACTTCCCTTGACTCAGTCCAAACGTGTATGTACAAAATGAAAAATCCTGTCTTCCAAGTAGTGGTTCGAACAGACTGGGAGTATCGTGTTTCATAGTTAGGCTTGTACGACACTGAACTTGAACCTTGTGTCAATGCTGAATGGGGTTTCAGTGTGAGAAGCTACAAATAAATATGAATACACATCTGATCTGTGTTTTAAGTTATATTTTCAGTCATTCATTTTAACAAAATCTTCGGCGGCATCTTACAGAGAGCTCTGCCACCTACACTCCTTACTCATTTCAGCTAAAATGCCTTCATCTGAAAATTAGTTTAAAACTTACCATGAGGATCAAAAAAACAACATTTATTTCATATTTTTTTAAGATTTATTTATTTATTTTTAGAGAGAGAATGCAGGGTGGAGGGGCGGAGAGAGAGGGAGAGGGAGAGAGAGAGAGTCTCAAGCAGACTCCCTACTGAACGCAGAGCCCAACGCAGGGCTTGATCTCACAACTCTGAGATCATGACCTGAGCCAAAACCAAGAGCCAGATGTTTAATTAATTGACCTACCCAGGTGCCCCTTAAAACAGTGTTTACTTAATGTATCACTAATGATATCACTGAAACTAGTATTTTTAATGTTCCTAGCAATGATCTTAAAAGACTTAATTTTGAGGGGTGCCTGGGTGGCTCAGTGGGTTAAAGCCTCTGCCTTTGGCTCAGGTCACGATCCTGGGGTCCTGGGATGGAGCCCCGCGTCGGGCTCTGCTCAGCGGGAAGCCTGCTTCCACCTCTCTCTCTCTGCCTGCTTGTGATCTCTGCCTGTCAAATAAATAAAAAAAATAAAATCTTAAAAAAAAAGATTTAATTTTGAAAAGAAAATAAATAAAAGATTCAATTTTGAGTTCTTATTCCAAACTACATGTGTTTGTTTTAGCAGGCAAGCTTGAATGGAAAAAAAAAAAAAAAAAAAGAAAAGAAAAGGTAAAGGATCAGGGCACAGCTGATCGATTATTTTACTTACCAACATGTTAGGAAAAGATCTGTCGGAAGTAATCCTTTTGGCTCTAAAATCACTATGAAAATGGGATAGCCATTTTTTGTACCAAAATTGTACCATAATTGGGTACCATTATGATGCTTACACTATATATTTCAACTTTTTGTATTTAAATGTCCAAATATTTTGCATTATATTACCCATCTATAATACATGACCATTTTATTTTAAATAACAAACACCCATCCATCATTCTCCATTTCTTTAAATTCTGCCTTGTTTTTCTTTATAGTATTTAACACTAACTGCCACAGTCATTATTTTATAGAAACCAAATATGGTTGGATTATTTGTATAATTCAAAGAAGGAACACCCTATTTTGACTAATTACAAACCAGAGCATAATCAACGTGCCTCTTAAATGCACCAGGTCCTTCAAATGAGTCACACAGTGTTTATCAACTTGTCTACCGTTCTAAGAGAATTATAGTGAACACCAAAAGGTTTAAGGCCAACAGAGGTGTTCATTTATGCCTTCATTCACTATCCATGGCCCAGAGCAGGAACTGGGGACACAGGGACATACAGGATATAGCCCCTATCTTCAAGAAGCCTGTATTCCAGTGGAAGAGCTCACACTTCGGAATTCATTCTTCAAGATCTGAGTCATGCCTGTAACTTAAAATATTCCATTTTATAGCTTGACATATTGAACAGGCAGTGATAAAAATGAGTAGTTAAGAGTTCAATTACACTGATATAAAGCCATTCATACCATGACATCATTTGCATACTGAAAAGGTTCATACCGTCATCAGTAACCTTTTTCAGCTTTGATGTCAAGCCAAAATGATAGATATGAAGAAGCAAGGACTTCTTTAAGCAAGGATGGTGGTTGTCACAAGCCACTATCAAAGGATTAGCTAACTGTGCCTCCATCACGCAAATAGGAAAAAGGAGGGAAAAAAATACCAGCAATGAAGGGAACCTGGTCAGGAAGCAGATGGGCAGGAGGAATTAAGGACAAGGAGCAATTAAGAGCAGGAATGCAGGAGAACAGAACAGCATTGGGCACGGGCTCCCACATACCTGTGGGGGAAAGGTGGTCAGAACACACCCTTACCAGGGGCGGTGTGGGGGCAGAAAAAGCACAGATTTCTATGGGCTCAAATCCTGGTTCTGCTGTTCATTAGCTTTGCCATCCAGACCAGGATATTAAATATCATGAGCCATAATTTCCTACCTATAAAATGAGTTTAATAAAAGACACTACCTTCAAAATGCTGTGAGGAGTAAATGAAAGGATGCATCATTAAGGCACTCGAAAACAGATGTGACCATGGACTCCTCCATTGATCCAGGGGGCCTGGCAGAGCGTTTTCTGGCAGCCCAAGATTAGCTGGACGGGCACGCCTCACTGGCAATGTTTCAAACATCCATTACTAGTTTTAGTTTTACTTGAAACGCCTGGTGTGATGAAGCTGAGAGAAACAACAAATCACATTCTTCTTCTTAGAAGCCTCTTCCAGTTTAAACTTCCAGTTTAAAGTTTAACCAAAGGTTAAACAGTTAAGCACCTTTTGGTTTATAAAATATATGCAAAGTTTAAGGCCAGCACGTCCATTTCAAGGGTCTGGAGAGAGAAGTTCGCCGGCCTCGGATGCTCTGTAACTCTTGAAGGCTCAATCCTTTACTGAGGTCCTCTGAATGGGGGCCCCTGAATGAAGTGCTACAGATGAATACAGAAGAGTTGCTGACCCAGGACTCTAGGCAAAAAATCATCACAATAAGATGTGGCATTGCCATTGTAGCCCACGGGCTACTGGGCATGACAAAGTTAAATATGCCTAAGCCACAGTAGGCAGACAGGTTATTTAGTGGGGGAGTAACTGGTGGTGTGGAAGAGGAAAAATCTGTGTCCTAAGATGGCCCAGCAAGCCAGCAGGGGAGCCCCAGTCCCTGCCCCAGGGCTCTTCCCGGTTCTTCTCCCTGCTCTGCTTCGCACGCGCACCAAAAGTGCCAAGTATGCGGAAGTAGAAGTGTATAAATTACCCCCCTTGCTTGTGCTCAGAGCTCAGACCTTTGGAGATCATCCTCCTCTGAGCCCGCTGGCATTAAATAAACCTCCTGTCCTCGAAGACCTCCGAGTGCTGCTTGGTTCTTCCCTCAGGATCCAGGCCCGGTTCTGGAACAGTGTCATGGCGACTCGCTGGCGCTCTGTCTGCGGACCGGACTTGAGCACACACGCCACCCCTTATTTATGAGCAATATATAAAATATGAAGGGGCAACTCCACCAGGGTGGAGAATGCAAACATGGCGAGAAGCCACTCCTCTCAGGTCTGGAAGTCAACCACGCAGGTTTTTGCAGACCATATTGGAGGGGTATTCTAGAGGGAACCAGCCCCAGAGAAGGTCAGGCACCACAATAAACAATCAGCAGAACTTTGAGAAGGCAGGAAGAAAGCACATCCAGACCTTGGCAGAGATGATTCATCTTGCCACACCTGTTACTAAATGTTTTCACCACTTCCTTGGGGAGGAGGAACTGCCAGTTTATGTCTTTTTATAGTTTTAGGGTACATATTTACAGTTAGGGTGGGTGCTTATGTTAATGTATAGTAAACAGTTTATAGTTCTTGTCCAGAGAGTGAGTTCAGTAATCCTCAACTCCTGCAGTATTTGCATAAATTGTCCTTGAGTGAGAGAACCCCACTGGGTATTCCCCAGCAAGCTCTCGGGCTGTGGGCTCCTCTCAGTGCACTCAGCGCAGGCTGAGAGGGCGGGGCCCGGTGGTGGACCGTCCTGCCTGCCCACCCAGCTGCCTGAGGTCTTGCTTCATTAGCTCACAGCTAGGATTGAATGTAGAGCACATGGCATGGACGGAGCACAGACAACATGGGGAGGGCCATTAGATCTAGTGGGGGCCCATCTCTGCCGAGGTCTGCAGCTTTATAACAAGCTGTGATTATAAATAGTACCAGTGTTGATTGACTGAATCAAAATGAAAGCCATTGAACACGTCCTCTGCATCAGGTGTGTCCTTGGTACCTTCTATTTCATTTAAGGCTCACAAAACCCACGGGAGGTGGGTATTTCTAGTGTTGGTGTTACAGGTGTGAACACTGAGGGCCTGAGAGTTAAGTTGCTTCCCCAGGGTCCTCTGGTTAGACGGGCGAAGGGACTGCCACTAAGAAACAATGCATTCTGATTGACTTCAAAGCCCCTGCTTTTCCATGACGCGTCTTCCTGTAGGAGCAGAACTGCACAAGGAAAGCTGAGGAAAGGGCATTCCAGCCAGAAAGACACACAAAAGCAGAAAGGAATCTAGTAACACCTGACAGGTGCTACACACAGGCGGTATGATCTCTACTACTGACTTCCACCTACAATTGTCTTTTTTTTTTCAAAGATTTTATTTATTTATTTGACAGAGCGAGACAGAGCACAAGTAGGCAGAGAGGCAGGCAGAGGCAGAGGGAGAAAGAGACTCCCTCTGCTGAGTAGGGAGCCCGATTCAGGGCTTGATCCCAGGACACTGGGATCATGACCCGAGCCGAAGGCAGAGGCTTTAACCCACTGAGCCACCCAGGCACCCTGAGAATTGTCTTTTTAAAAATATTTCTGTAGGGGCACCTGGGTGGCTCAGTGGGTTAAAGCCTCTGCCTTCGGCTCGGGTCATGATCCTGGGGTCCTGGGATTGAGCCCCGCATCAGGCTCCCTGCAGGGGGCCTGCTTCCCCCTCTCTCTCTGTCTGCCCCTCTGCCTACTTGTGATCTCCGTCTGTCAAATAAACAATATCTTTAAAAAAATAAAAATAAAAATAAATATTTCTGTAAAGTGCTTTGGGAAAACATTTCTTTTAAAATGATAACAATAAAGTATTTGCGTGGCTCCACTTAACAATTCATCATTATAAGAGAGAAATCATTTACATTTAATATGAAGATATTAGAATAAGCATTTCAGAGTAAACAAAAGCAAATACATGGGGAGTGACATCAATAGATGAGTCAAAGGGAGAAACTGCTTTATATTAAGTTACATTATTTTCTCTGTATGTATTACATGAATATGTCAATGTCATAAAGGCCAGTAGAGTTTATAAGCATCATTTGCATTAATACAAATGCGTTTCCATTGATCCCTTTAAACACAGAGCTATGGGTCTTGGCTCAGCAATGAGATCATCCTGCTGCTAACCGTGGTAACTTCCCACGAGGACAGCTCATATTATTTATGAAGTACAAGATGCTTTTGGGTAGTTGTTGCTAATAGATTTTCTGTTAGTGTCTAGTTACCAGTAACTCCCTAAATTTCTGGAACTAATGCATTAGGAAAATCTATGAATTTAACATAGCCCAGAAACCCATTTCATAAATTTGATCAACTCTAATATATAATATTAGGGTTTTAATACAAGACTCAAGCAGATGAAAAGCAGGATGTTTCAACTAAAGGCAAGTAAAAAATTCATATTTTATTAAGCTGGACAGAAACCAGAAATGCCTTTTGTAAGAATATTCTGTTTTGAAAGTAACTCCTCTATTTGTATAAGGCAAACTTCTCCATTTATGGATATGGTTCTGAGAACTGTTACTATACCAATATATCTTATATCACTAGATTTCTATAGACTGCTTCTTAATTTTATGTTTTGAAATTTGCACATCAAGTAGGAAAATTATGTTTTCACGATAAGCAAGTCTACAGTTTTATAGAAGGATCTTATATCTGCTTTTGGACAGTACACCGAATTTCCTTCCATCCCAGGAACATAGATTTTGAGAACTACAAAAACAATTTGCCAATAATTTCAAGTCCTCGGGTGAAATTAGTTTAATCATAGGATTTTCTGAGTTCTAGATTTTTTCCTTTATCTGGATTTGACCTCAGCTGCAGGCTGAAAATGCCTTCCACTTAAGACTTGGCTTTGCCCATCCCCATCTTCACACATGGCTGCTGGTGCTGCTTTGGCTGTACCTATCTGTAATGAAGTTACAGGGTCTCAGAAGTGCTAATGTCCTTATAAAAGGGAACTTCTAGATAACAAAAAAGGTTTGTTCCTTGACACAGATTCTGTGACTCTGTGACATATAACAAACTCAAGTAATTGAGCATCATTTTCAAACCTGCCAACAGGCTTAGAGAAACAGTACGCCTGCTCCGACCTCTGAGGTACCCCCCCCTCCCCGGGTTCCAGGGCTGTCGTGGAGATCCATGGAAGGCTTTGGTGGCCAGTGAATGCCCAGCTGGCAGGTGTGGCTTCAGGTACCACCCTGGACCAAAGCAGGACTTGCCTCTCAGGACTCGGGGAATGGATACGAAAACAGCAAACGTGAATCAAGGATCGACGTCTTCAGAAGACCACCCAATTCAGTTCAAAGCAGTGCTCTCCCCTCAGTCAGAATTATCTGTGCGGATGTCTCTAAAGCTCAGTGTCACCGGAGGACTGTCACTACACAGGAGCACAAATTGAGTCAGTTTGCTAACGGTGAGAATGGGACAGAGAAGAAGGGAATTCTCTCAGGAATCTGTAAGCTTTGGTGTTCACTGCTGGGCTCTTGAAAAAGTCATGTCTCTTTGAGTTAATAACACCACCTTTCTTTTTAATACTTTAAAAAGAAGTTTTTAAGAATTTTGACAAATTTTAGAATCAAATATAAGAACACTGGGACTCGTGACTTTGAAACTGAAAATTCAGAGGTAACGTTTTCTTTCAGTAAAGTGTCCAAGTCCAGCAAGATGTCCCAGAGCTGAACCAATGGGAGAGTTACTGTTGGAAAATAAGAGACAGCTTTTAATACTTGAAAATAACAGGAAAATCACATACTGGAATGAAGCTTCAAAGTTCTATCCCTGTGGGGGTCCTTGCCCAGCTGCATGCTAGTTAATCCCAGCCCCCTCTGCAGCTCACACGGGGCGGTGTGTGGGGGGGGGTTGTTGGGGGGGAAGCGGGGCGGTGGGGGGCAGAGGTCTCAGCCACAGTCTGTGGACAGCTGGTCCCCATCTAGGGGATGAGGTATGCCACGTCATTAATAGCTGCAGTCATCATCCCTTCCAGCAAGGCCACTATAAAAACAATTTCCGTGTAACGAACGGTTTCCAGAGTAATTTGTCTTAGTTTCCTCTTGAAACCTCACTTCCACTTCCACTACATAACTCAAAAGAGAAAAGTATAGAAAAAAACGATGTATAAGAGAAAAGTTACAGAAAGAACCTATAGCACTGCCAGATGAAAAACACTCCTGAGTTGTTGGCCAGCATGTAGAGAGGAGCACAGCCGGCTGCTAGGGCATCTGGGGTCCCACTGCAGGCGTGGTGGAGATGTAAATCAATGTCAAGTATCATTACCCTCTCTAGGCACTTCCACCAGGTTAGAGGAAAGCAGGGAAGGGTCAGTTTGGATGGGATACCTAATCACAGCTGTGAGCATGAGACCTAGAAACAGGAAGAAACATGGGGTGGGGGTGTGAAGGTGGGGACAGGAAGCAGGCAGGGAGCCAAAGCTCCGGAGGGAGGGGAGGGACATGGGAGGTGGCAGAGGGGCTGGGAAAGGATGAAAAAAGTGGGAGACTGTGTAGGGGACAGAGCAGGTTTCAGTGACTGGCTTGCTATGGGCACAGGGGAAGAGCCAAAGACTCTTTCCTCTTAAAGGGGTAACTGGACAGATAAGACACACTCCACAGTGGGTCAGAAAACATTTCACAGGTTACAAGGTATCTTTAATGTGTTCACTCCTCTAGGATGTGGAATTCTTCCTTAGTAGAGCAGAGTAGGTGGCTACAAGGAGGCAGTCTGAGTGTGGAGGTCTAATTCTGGCACTGGGAAATTGGGGATTTTCTGCACAAAGGTAGCAGCTGAGATGAAAACAGATATACATCTCCGAGGGAGGAATTTTAGAAGACAAATGAGATGAAAGCATCATAGTTATGCTCCAGAATCACTTAAATTTAAGTAGAGAGAACTGGTGTACGACACACAGCAGGAACGGTCAGAGGGGAAAGAACAGAACAAGGATATTAAATGTTTACAGATGGGTGAGGAGAGTTTCTGGAAGGAGGGTGGATCTGAGCCTGGGAACTCTGGATTTGGGCATTTGGTAATTGTCCCCATAGTTCTGCTATAATGGGATGTGCAGGTTCCTAAAAATCATTGCACTATATAGAAACATTTTTTCTTGCATTTGCACCATGCAATAAAAATCACAAGGTTTGTGGGGGAAATGGGGTTAGGGCCAGAGCATTCAAAAATTTTGCAGTGACACATTAAAAACAGATAGGAACTGAATAAAAGTCATAGACCCACTCTGCATATGTTAAAGAGCTAAGGAATGCAAACCTACTGCAAAGCATGTGGCAACTGACCTTGAAAAAGACCTGAGGTTTGCTTGGGAAGTGGGTGTTCTGAGGATTGCAGCCTGTACATTACCCTAGGTGGAGGGGGTGATGTGCCATGAAAGCCGGGATAGGAGCTGTGAGATGGGCCCAGCTCCAGAGGCGCTCATGATGGGGGGAGGGGGGGCGGGGGGCTGGGTGCTGTCTGAGATGCCTGTGTGCATGCAGGTCAGCCAGGTCAAGTTTTCTGTGTCCACCAGTGTTTCTTGTGGTCAAAACTGTGCACACCCAAACACAAAATGTGAGGTTAAAATTGTTCCTTAATGTAGCCATCACATTCAAATAAATTTGCATTCTTAAAACAAGTGTTATAGCCAAAGTGACAACAAAAGGGAGAGCACTTCAAAACCCTTCTGAATTTTTTTTTTCAAAATATCCCATTTTTTTGGTGAAGTCCAGTTAAACTCTCAGTTTCTATGATATTCAACCGAAGCATGGTTTTAGCATTGTATAAGCCTGCCTCCACACTGTACTCAACTATTTTAACAACCGTTTTTGGTTTGTTTTTTTGTTTTGTTTTGTTTTTTGCCAGAGTATAGATGCCAAGTGCTAGATAAATCTGGAGCGAACTATGAGTTATGAGTGACCCAGGGTCCACATTCAGGAAGCCAAGAATTCTCTAGCTTTTCAATATGCTGATTTTTCATAAAGGTCACTTCAGAGCTAGGGTGGTATGTACCTAAGGAATGAACGTGGCTCTCCTGTTATATAACTTTGAGATCCGAATATTGGTGCAACATGAATCCCTTATGCACTAAACTTCAGATCAAACCCTGTAAAGCACCACTGTATTTCATGCGTAAGTATCTAGTTGAATTTTCACATGACATAAAGCCTCCTCTACCACCATCATCGTCTCCATCTACCACTTCTCACTTTCAGTTAATATAGAATGACATTCACAACACTTAGGGTGACATTTCACACACTAAACCTCAAGTTTTTTTTTTCTTTTATAAACTTCATTTTGTTGGTTTAAAAAAAATTTTTTTTATTAACATATAATGTATTATTAGCCCCAGGGGTACAGGTCTGTGAATCCCCTAAACCTTAAGTTTTAATTAAACTGCAGATTCTCAAGTGAATCACTACAAAAATACAAGACAAAGATATTATGCTTATTATACACAGACTAATAAAGGTTTCTCCTGTACTCACCTAAAAAAAATTTGGATTCAGTATAAAATTCATGAAAATAAACAGTATCATGTAGTCAAAACAACCAACTGATTGCCCTGGGCTCTTGCTTTCTGCCAGTTCCTTGGCACCCAGCGTACACGGAGGGCCAAATGTTTACACGTGTGGGTATTTCTGAGTGGCATTTCCAGTGTCAGCCGCTAGAAGTCCTTAGTTAGACACATTTGCTACACTGGAGGAGAGGAGAAAGGAGCAAAGATGAGAGAAAACACTGCAAAGAGAAAACTGGGCTTAGGGGGAGTGCTACAAAGAGGAATAAAAGATTGAAAAAAAAGGGGGAAAAAAGGCAAAATCACAGAGGCAGAGCTCAGAGGAATTAAAACAACAAATGCACCAAGGTGATTTATCTTATCAAAAATCACATTTTAAAATAAATACAATTTTATTTTATGTAGACAACTGAATAAACTATTAAGCCATAACCAAACACTGATTTAAAAGAAATTCACTCCTATATCTAGATTAATTGGGGTTTAGCATTACTACAGGTCTCCGTATGTTCTCAAACATGTTTAAATAGACGAGAAGCTGGAGAAGCTCCACTAGGCAAAATAGCTTGAGGTATTAGAAAAGGGCTCTGGAAATACCTAGGGATCTAACAGATCAAAAGATTAGTTATAAAGCCAGTATACAGATTTTAAATGTTTATCCTACTATAAACTGTTGGAGAAGTTTTAAAACTTCTGAATAGTTTCAGCTTCAGGAAGTACACAGAAATTCAAAAAGTTGAAAAGAATTTTGGTTTTGCTCTTGGGCTCTTGTTGGCCCTGTACGATACTCCAAGGAAACAAAAACTGTTGAAAATTAAGCAACAAAACAGAACCTAAGCTATCCTAAAGAGGAGCTCCACCGAATTATAAAACTATCCAGGAAAAGTATATAATAATTCCTATTAGTTCATATAATAATATATTGTACTGTACTTTTCTGCATGGACAACACATATATTGTAAAGCTCAAATGCATTTAAATTATAATAATGTTCTCATCTCTCCATTTTATGGAGCCTTTTCTCATCAGGGAATAACTTGGTGTGCTACACAGAATTACATGGTGTTTACACGATCACTGTGGGAAGACTCAAAGTTCTCACACTCAGTGGGCAGTCTACGGCGTGTGCTGAGTCACTAGGCACCATGGCTGCCTCAAGGAGACACACACACAAACCCCATCCTCGCCGGGCCTTTGGTCACGTCATGTCAGCCTCTTAATGCCTGTAAACTGCATCTCCCGCTTTCCCAAACTATAAAAACAATGGGATTGCATGACACTCGGCGGCAGGTAAGCCAAGTGCATCTGATGTCCAAGCAGCCTCTGATAGAAGGAAGGAATGGGAGGACGGGAGGGACTCAGCAACTTGCAAAGGGACTTACAGCTGGGCCTGAGGGGCAGCCAGGCACAGTCCCTCGGGGACACAGTCTACAGCCGGCCACTCCCTCTGCCTCTAGTAAATGCCTCTGAAAGCTGGAAGGAAAGAAGGGCAACGCTCTGCTGTTTTAAGTCTCCAGTCTCAGAAGTTTTCAGGACAGTGAGTTCAGAGGCTACACCTTGGATGGAGGGGAGTGTCCTCAAGGAACTGATAAGAATGGCTTAAAACTTGGCCAGGATCACCCCTGCAGAAGAATGGGGAACTGGAGCTCCTTAAACCCAATTATTCAGTGAGCAAGCTACTTCCGGAAAGGGATTAAGAACTTCTGGATGCTACATTAACTCTTTCAAGTCACCAAGGACCATTTTGAGTTCTGACATCCTTGTTTAAAACAATTATTACAACATTAATTGAATTTCAAAGGATACAATTAGAATGAAACATAGTACCACTTTTATTACTGTCTACTTATATCAAGTCTTTTCTCCAAGGGGATCAAGGTGATTTAGAAACTCCTAATTAACAGAAGGTAATTCAATCACACTCTTACTGTAAGGTATCATTAGTTTCTCTCAGGTCTGTGTAACTAAGTATAGATGTTAGTTAAGAGAAAAAAGCAATTGGAGATTTCTCTGTAATGAAAAGCAGTATTTTTCTTTTATTTATTTATTTAATTTTTTAGTCCAGTGAAGTGCCTGAAGTATTCCAGGAATTGCAGATCAAGAAGGAAGACAAGAACGCAGTTGACCAGCTACTAGTATATTTACGGTAGAAACCCAGGATTTGTTCCAGGTGGTTGACCTCATAACTCAAGGGTTCCCCTGTCTCTTCCCCTTTCAGAGAAGAGAGACAACTCACCTAAACCTTATCGTCTGCTTTTCACTTTGTAATTTAAACCTGCCTTTATGAAATGGAGCGGCCATGCTCTCTCTACAGCAGAGCTGTGCTCTGAACTTTGGAGTGATACACGCACAGCAAGGTTTTAAAGCTTCGTGAGCTTCATGAGCTGCAGGTGTCTAGCATTTGGAAACTAATAATACTATGATGATGACTCCCATTTACTGAGAATTTACTATGGTCTGGGCTATTACATCTAATTTTGTACTCTTTGAGGTGGGGAAACTATGCCCACTTTACAGATAGAGAAGTGGACTCGCCCTCAGTCACACTCTCGGATAAGCACCAGGCAGGGCCTATCTCATCATCAGGGCTCATATTCTTTGCCAGCACAACCCCAGCCCCCAAAACCCACTCATATACTTCCTAGGGTCTGGGATGTATACTTCCTCCTTCATCCCCCAATTTCTAGTCACGGTGTCTTTGGAGAAGAGCTGTTTTGCACATAGGTATTCACACTGCACGCACACCCGCCCAGATGGTCAGTGTGAAGCTACAACTGTACTTACTGGCGAAACACACCGGGGCATTACCTTCTGCTGGATGCCTGGTGCACTGACTCAGTTCATGATGGCGGGTGAGATAAGGACAAAGACTTTCCCAAGGTGGGGTCAGAGCTGGTGGGCAGTGTGCATGTGCGTGCATGCATGCGCGTGTGTGTGGGTGTGTGTCCAGGAGAGTCCAGTTTTTTCTCCCAGGACCACAGGAGTGTGATACAGCTCACTTAGCAGAGACAGTGAGTGTCAGCAATGAAGTGGGTGGGACAGCTGAGAGAAGATGGCTGTCTGGCTCAAGTATTTCTCCGCTTGGTGCACCAGGAGCCTATGCCTACCTATTAGCTCGCATGGCAATCCATCTGTGGACACGCTCTAGGAAATCCTAGAACACTGCACTCTATATAAGCAACGTTCCCATCCCAGGGTGGCTTCACTGAATCCAGCTGGGTGAACAACTAGGACTCTCCCCTCCACTCCTCACCTCTGCTGCATTTTCCTCTTAGGACATACAAATCTTTAAGTAGGGAACTTCAGACACAGCAAAGTCCTCTGGCAAAAGGTAGGGGAGATCTGAGAGTAAAAACAAGAGGTAAATGATCTGGGGAGGGGAACCTCATGCCTGCCTTCCTCTATCCACCTGTTGGAGTCCCAAGCACTTGGCTTCCGGCCCACCCCTCCCACTGGCATCTCAGACATCCCCTTCTTGTGGGACCTATTACAAAGGCTCCACTCACTGCCTTAGGATGTGGGGACTGCCATCTAGTACCAAGCCTGGAAGAGCGGCAGCCCCAACCTCCATCCCCTGGCCAGCCCCGAAACCTAACCCTCCCAGGGAAGACTACATGTGATGACATAGATCAGCCAAGTTCAGGAAAATGTAGCCATTTGGGGGCAGAGAAACAGGGTAGGAAGAACACCTGATCTGTGTCCTGGAGATCAAGGTCATTTTCATTCGCTCATTTATAGATCTACCTTGTGCACCTGCTCTGTGATAGAGACAGCATGGTGAGCAGGGCACACACTGTCCCTGCCATCCAGGAGCTCCGATCCAGCAGCGGGGGAGAGAGGTACCTTAAAAAAAAAAAAAAAAAGAAACCAAACCAACGAATATATAATTACAAGCTGCAATGGGTGCAAGAAGGAAATGAACAGCATAAAGAAGCAGGGTGTGGGAAGCTGCAGAGGGCCCTCGGAGCAGACTTCCCATTCCCCCTGGGGTGGGGTGGGGTGGGGTTCACAGGTTCCATCAGCACCCTTCCCTGATGAGACAACTTTAAATAGAATGTGGTTAGCACACCCTGAATTTTATCATTTGAGAGAAAGCCCTGCTCCCTGCTTGGAAAGGGTAAAAGGAAACCAGAGGTTTTCAAAGACATACAGAGCTTGCTTGGGAATTCCACCCAATTCCCTCTTCTCTGCAACGAGAAGCTTGCTTCAACTGATACAAGCAGCACCACTTAAACTCCATTCTTTGGCTCATTTTTTAATGCCTCAGTACTAAGCAGCACAAGCAGGACTATACGCTTACTGTGAAGTAAGCTAGTTACACAGTTTCCTGGATAACAAAACTCTGCTCCATGGTCATCATTCCCGCCTAGGTAGCCAACTTGCCTGGGGAGCACTGCAAGCAGCCAGAGCAAAAGTTTTTGTTGACTTTCCTCTTCCGGTGTCCTCCTCTAGTGCCTGCAGGTTCTTGACCATCAAAATGCTAACAAATGTCAACAGTCAGTGTTAATGCTTTTCCAGGCCAGGAGCCCTCCAGCTCTGGCGGCGTGCTCCTCCTACCAACTGAACAAGTAGAATGCTGTTGTGATGGGTCAAAATTCAAAACGCAGCAGCAATGGCCACGGTCGCCAAACTGTGGAAAGAACCAAGATGCCCTTCAACAGACGAATGGATAAAGAAGATGTGGTCCATATACACTATGGAGTATTATGCCTCCATCAGAAAGGATGAATACCCGACTGGAAGAGATTATGCTGAGTGAAATAAGTCAAGCAGAGAGAGTCAATTATCATATGGTTTCACTTATTTGTGGAGCATAACAAATAACACAGAGGACATGGGGAGATGGAGAGGAGAAGGGTGTTGAGGGAAATTGGGGGGGAGATGAACCATGAGAGACTATGGACTCTGAAAAACAACCTGAGGGTTTTGAAGGGGCGGGGGGTGGGAGGTTGGAGGAGCCAGGTGGTGGGTATTGTGGAGGGCACGCATTGCATGGAGCACTGGGTGTGGTGTAAACTTGTGATCTCTGTCTGTGAAAAAAATAAATAAAATATTTTAAAAAACAACAACAACAACAAAAAAACCGTACCGACTCCATTACTTTAAAAAAAAAGAAAGAAAAGCCTCTGAAATCATAATTTAAACTGGTGAAAGCGAATATAGGAACCAGGGCATTAAAATACCCTACGGACTTTTTCAAAAGCCTGATCCTCTTTGTGAGGGGTTGGCCAAGCCTTCCTGTGAAGGAGCAGACCGTAGGTATTTGAGGCTTTTAGGCCCAGGCTCAGTTTCTGTCTTGACAACTCCATGCTGCTGTTGCGGTACAAAAATGGTCACAGAGCATGTGAGGGTTCTAATATAGCTTTGTTTATGGGCACTGAGACTTGGATTTCACATTTCAAGTCATACAGTATTATTTTTCTATCGTTTTCCATCATTCAGCATGTAAGAACCACTCAAAATAGCTTGCAGACCATACAAAAACAGCTGGTGGCAGATCAGGACCCTCAGGCCAGTTTCCCAACCCCTGACCTAACATGGTACAAGATGCATCATTTGGTGACATTGGACTAAATGTATTCAAGAGAACATAGCTTGAGAGATTACATTCACATTTTAGAAAAGAGCATGAAAAATCGAGTGCAGCTAGTATTTCCAAAGGGTAAACATATGATATGTATCGGCAAAAGAAAGATTTGGTTATGGAGAGTCCTAACATTGGTCAAAGACTTCCATAGACTCACCACAAAAACAGGGCTCCGTTTCAGGAAATCAACTAAAAATTAGTTAAGTACCATCTCACTTCCATTTAGCTAAATACTCAGCCATTTCTATTTATAAAGATAGGGTTTGGGGGGTTTGTTTGCTGGCTTGCTTGTTTTCGGCACCAGATAAGTGATTTAAAAACCAAAATTATTGGGCTCCTCAGTGGCTCAGTCGGTTAAGCAGCTGCTTTTGGCTCCCTGAGTCCCAGGGAAACAGCCCCATATCACATGGTGGGGAGCCTGCTTCTCCCCCTCCCCCTCCCCCAGCTCATGAGTTCTCTCTCTCAAATAAATAAAATCTTCAAAAAACACCCCCAAATTATTTTTGCCCATATGATAACATAAATGATGGTGTGACTCCATATGACCACCTTCTAGCGTAGGAGTGTAATGTTTATAAAGAAAGCTAGAATGATCAACACTCATTTCAAAGAAAATAGCAGAACTGAAGAGTTCTGTAAGTTGATAAAGGATGTCCTATATAAAATCTCCATATAAAAATCTAAACCAGTCAGCCCTAAAGATCTGACTAATATGAGAGGCAGTAGGGAAATAAATATTTTAAACTACCTAACATGTTATTTTTAAGTTAATTGGTAATTAAGCTTGTAGAGTTAAACTTAACTCTGAACACATCATATTGTCCACCCACTGAGTTTACAGCGAGAATAGTTTTCTTATGGCTCAGAATTTAAAACACCCTAATTAAGTTAGAAAAGCCTTTAAAGCCATTATTAAGTACTATTTTTATTCCTGATAAATTCATGTGGTAGTAAGATCAGACTTCTGGTATTAAAGGTAGTTATATCTGTGGGGTGAGTGGCATTAATTATTTCATGTCAATCTGGGTGAATAGAAATGAACAGAATGAAAAACAGGAGCTGTTAAAATAGAGTAAGGAGTGACAGTTCCTGTGGTCCCCACTGAGCGAGAAGTCGGTGTGCAGAGGGCAGTCACCACCCAGCCCCCTGCACACACAGGGTTTTGGTGAGGCTGAGGGTGACCACTCCCACTCACGCTAATCCTCTCATGAGGATGAGGTCAAATGTAACACATCAGCAAGATGCAGGCTTCAAAGCTTGTGTAGTGCCAAATGTTATTTATGGGCACACATCTAGCTGTGAAGAAAAATCACCACCTCATTATTCAAAAGGCTGTGGAAAAACACCTTTAAAACTTGTTTCCAGCTCATAACTAGGGATATAACAGATTTAAAAAAAAAAAAAGGTCAGAAATGAGTATACCCTACTGCCCCAGAAAAGATGCCAGAAGGTGGTTTGAGTAAGAGCCTACAATCACATTTTCTCAAAACCGATTCGGAAATATATGATTTTTCATATAAGCTGGTTATCTCAGTAGCTTCATTTTCATGGAGTTGGTTCCATTCAAATTATCCCATTTCTTGGAGAGTTCTCTTCTAAACTGTGATTGCACATCTAAAGCGTATTGTCCACAAAAACAGAGGTGCTCATCTTTGCATTTACAAAGAAATCTATGTATCACCACTAACAACTTTATACAAGTATCTGATGTAATTTCAGTCTTTTTAAATTCAACTCCAAATTACACTTGCGACAGTGCTGAATTTCTAAATGGAAGAGCATATGCTGTTCTAAACTACACAAAAATGGGTGGGAATAAATCAGATTAATCTTTGAATGGATCTCACATGTATAAAGTCAGGGCATGATAGTAAAAACATCAAAATTCTAAATAATAAAATTATATTATCCAGGTAATTTCCATGTTTTCTAAACTCTAACCTGAATATAGACAACAAAGGGACACACTGAAATATTAAACTGTTCATCCTTTTGATGAATCTTTGACAAAAAAAAAAAAACTTCTGAAAAGAAATTCACACGTGTGATTCTTACTTGTTAATTGTAGCCAGCACTGGTAAAATAATCACTCAGGCAAATGATTTCCATTTAACCGCCTGGAGAACATTCTGAACCCCAAATGGAGCCAGACACGAGGGCAAACTACAGGCTCAGAGGGCAAAGGCAGCCATTTCTCCAGCCTTTCCTGGGTCCTCCAATGGGGTGTGACCCAGGTAGTACTTGGGGTTTCAAAGTGGAGCCCACACTTGGGGAGCTCCAGGGTTTCCAACTCAGATCTCTGCATCCTGACAGAGATGGAGATGAACACACTGATTTCTCCGCCAAAGTAGCTGGCAAAGCCACCTCTGTGCCAACAGCAAAGGTTAGAGGGTCAAGAGAGACATAGCCATCTGCTGGGTCCGGGGTGAGAGGACCAGAGGGCTCCCAAGCTCAAGGGAAAAAGCAGGCTGAATGTATCATTGAGCTATGAAGTGCATGTTCTAGGTCAGCTAATCTTCATTTCTGTGAATCTAAAAGGATCTGGAACTCACAAGCTGTGTAAAGACATACAAATAAATTACCATGTACTGAAAGCCAATTAGGTTCTTTGTTTCTTTGATCATCACTTTTCTGTTTGAAAAGGATTCCCACAAAAGAGGACACTCACGCCTACCAAACTAGATGTAGAGATGATATTGTTCTGTGGACATGACAAAAATAATTCCAAACTTTAAGACGTCAAACAGATTCTGGAAGTTGAAAAAGCTTTTTCTTTTAAAGAGCTGTACAGTATTAAATAGTAGCAAATCAAAAATTTTGAATCTGGAAAACTTCAATTGCTGGAGGAATATAGGCATGGAGTAATTGTCCTTAAAATTATTTTTCTCCCCTTCTTGCTTGGCAATCATTAGGCTTAACATAACTTCATCAGTCCAAACACACCATACAGATGCCACTGTTCCAAGAGGCTCCACGAAGAATGTTATTCACCTAACAATAAATGCAGGTCGCAGAGAACAATCTGGCTCTGCTTCTCTAGATGATCATAACAGAATCCCTTTAGCTGGTGGGGTTTTTAAAGCTGTCCCCTCATACTTCTACTTCTAGCCTCTGGCTCCTTTCTGAAACCCCCAGGGTTTCCTCTAGCTGGGATTTCAGGACTCCAGCAATCCCAAAGATGTGTTGCAGTGGGAAGGGAATGCTGACACCCGGGGGTGGGGGGAGGGGGGGCGCAGCAGGAACACAGGTGCTGTTGGAAGGGGGCAGTGCCACTTTTTCCCACATGCACTGCCATACTTTAGAAACCATTTTGCCCCGGGGACTTTCCACCGATTCAAACAGCTAGTTTCAGAGTCCTGGGTGAAGCGCAGCTCACTTATAAAATCAGACACTTCTCCGTTTTAAAGGTCAAATTAGATTTTTATTTGGGTTCCCACCAAAACGACAGGCTTGAAAGTCAGGATGTGTCGAGGAGAAATAATTTTCTAGATTGTTTTAACATGCGAAGAATCAACCCACAGATCACAGAGCCTCAAGCCCTGGAGTGGGGGAGACGGCCATCCACCTCCCAAGGCTGGGTAGAAAGGTTGGCGGCGCCCAGATAGGAGGAGGGAAAGGGCAGTGGAGAAGTTAGAAGTCTGTCTCTTGCAGTCCTGAGTGAGAGTAGCTAGGGAGTCCCTCCATTGCATGGCCATGAGTGTGGCTAGAGAGTCCCTCCACTGCGTGGCCCAGTCTCAAGGTGAATGGGGGCGGAGGGCCAGAGGGCAAGCTTTAGAGTGATGCTCTTTATAAGCACAAAGAAAAGAAGCCTTCTGCAACCATTCCCCTCCAGGCAACCAGTGGCCACTTTGTACAGAAGCAGAGGGAAAGAGAGAAAGTCTGAGAGACTGAGCATTTTACCTCAAGAGAGGAGTATTTACAGTCCAAAGAGGATAAAATAAATCAATGCAATGGATCAAGTTCACCAAACTGAACAGAAATTGGGGCATACCCACCTCCCTCCTGAGAGAGGAAGGCTGCATGTTCCTTTGCCTTCTGAGTTGAGCGTGAGGTTTACACTCAGATCTGCCCCAGAGGCACAGATCATAGAGGGGCTGAGCCTGGGTGCTGGCCACAGCAGCCCAGCTCCCTCTGCTCAGTGAACTTTTACTTATTCAAAGTCAAATGGAGACAAAAGTTTACCGAATAAACTAGGATAAGGAAGCTAAACACTTTCTCAAGGCTTCTAGAAGCCACCAGTGTACATCACAACTAACCAAAAGAACAGTATGTATGTATTATTTACAGAGCAAGGACAGCATTTTATGTATACAGTTTGTTCATTCTTTCTTTCCTTCCTCCTTTCCTCTTTCTTTCTTAATTTCCTGGAAGCATCCTTGACAGAAAGAACTTAGCAAACAACCTGCCTTTACCCAAAGCAGAAACATAAAATACTTTCAGGCAAGAAGAGACTATATCAAAAATAAACTTTGAAGGAATGTAAGAGCAAAATCGAAAATGCAATGTGGGATTTGATGGGAACAAGTAATTCCCCTGCTCTTGCATGGGCCAAAAAAAAAAAAAAAGAAGAAGAAGAAGATCACAGTGCTTCAGTGATCTTAGTACTATCAAAAAAAAGTAGTAGTGTTCTTCTGCATAAAACATAGGTTTAGAAAGAAGTTCCCTAACTTTTCTGGAGCTTTAGGTTGCAGATATGTTTTATACATAGTTTCTACAAGATTCAGTAAAATAAAAATATGAAAATAATAAAGAAATTCAGTGTTTGAAAAATAAGCAATCTTGCTTTGCCCTTTAAAAGGCCAAAGAAAGACTCCAAACAGAGAAGTAAAAGGGTAGAGACCCCACCAAATACATGCCCCAAACCACTGCTGGGTAACAGTTCCCCAGGTGGCCTTGGTTCCAGTGACATCTACCCGAGGACTGAAATGAGGCCAAGAGCAGGCTCCCGTTTCTCATTTACCAATATGGTTGGACAGCACTAGCCGTATCACCGTTTCCCAGCTTACGCAGAAATTTTAAGTCAGGCTGCCTGTATGTCAGACGATACAGGGGCTTGCTTAATAGCATTTATCACTTCTTGCCTGAAGACACCGCCTGACAACATGTTGAACTCCATTACGGTTTTCATGTCTGTCCTCCCAGAGAGTCTGGAGCTAGGTATCCAATTTACTTGATAAAAACTGCCGTAGGGTGAAGTCTCAAGGGAATGGTCAGTCCTTCAAATGCTATTCTTTCCCCAGCTGCTCATTGCTTAAGTATCTGGGGTGTGTGTGAGAGAGAGAGAGAGAGAGAGAGAACTTCTGAGTATGTGCTCCTTGGTTTCTGCGGAGACGTATAAAACTAAAATCTACCATCACCAGCGCGCACACACCCTGAGCATGAGCACTATCTTCCAAACGTTTCCGAGTCTCCCTGTATCTGATTACCGAGTGGCAGCCTTCTGCATCTGATCCAATCCCACATGTGACGCTGTCATCACGCTGTAATCTTTAACGTTTCCTCCCCCTCCCAGCAGCGTGGCAGCTTGAACCGTTTTGGAGTGGCTCAGCTGTATGGTTTGAACGGCTCCAGGGAAACTGCGTTTGGACACATCCCTGGCTGGACCTCCCCCGTCACTGAATTAGACGACAACCTTTGGGTTTCTGATCCTCCCTCTGCGGGATATCCATCTTTCTACACACACACAGACACACAGACACACACAGAGACACCCCCCCCCCCAGGCTCAGTCTTATCCTAAAGCATAGTAATCTATCTGGTCTTTTTTCTCTGATTACAAAAGTTGGGAAGGTTGACACCTCCAATTAAAAAGAAGCTTTCAGGGACGCCTGGGTGGCTCAGTTGGTTGGACGACTGTCTTCGGCTCAGGTCATGATCCCAGAGACCCGGGATCGAGTCCCGCATCGGGCTCCCAGCTCCACGGGGAGTCTGCTTCTCCCTCTGACCTTCTCCTCGCTCATGCTCTCTCACTGCCTCTCTCTCAAATAAAGAAATAAAATCTTTAAAAAAAAAAAAAAGAAGCTTTTAGTGTCAAGTTCTGAGGCAGTAAAGTGATAAAAGAAGCCACAAAGGAGGCGGGGATCGATAGCAGCCTTAGTACAGATCATCTCTGGCTTGGTCCAGATGGGTCGACTCCATTAATTATGAAGTGTGATTTATCTCTTCACCGCATTAGGCAGCGGCGAGACAAAACACATGAAATCACACCCGTAAGATAAAGCAGAGTACTCCTGAGGATGCATGCCAATCACCAGCATGTCTGTATAAGAAAGAAGACCTTCGTTTCACATATTTCATTGAAAGAAACTTGTTTTAAAGAAATATTGAAAGTAATGTGTTAGAAGGGACTATTCAGTAATTTATATAAAAACACCCAGAAAGCAAATAATATCCTCCCAGACAAAGCATCAGTTTCCTCCCTTTAAACACTGAAAAAATACTATTCTCTATTGGATAAAGGGATTCCCCAGAGTATGCTTTCTTAATTAGATGTGAAAGCAATTAAAACCAAGATTTTTGTGAAGCTGTAGAAAGATCAAAACAAACTGATTTTCAACAGAAAGTAGGTAACAAAGGCACTGCAATGGTAGGAATGAGGTCCCGTGTAATCTTTGAACAGATGGGGCTGCCTGTGCGTCCACCGCTGTGCGCAGGAACAGCCCTACTGCCTGGAACAGAATCGGGCATCATTTTCTTTACTGTTTCTTCTCTCCTTTCATTCCCTACAACTCCACTTTCAAGTTCATTATGGTGACTGAAGCCTATTCCGTGTTACAGAAAATCCTAACAAAATCAAGGAAAAACTTTTTTTCTTAAAAGAGCTGCATGAAGAGCCCCTTCACGGGAGAGCCATCCTCTTAACCAATTTTAGGTGTATAATCCATTTCTGTTGGCTACTGGCACGATATTGGCCGGTGGGGGCTCTGGAGCTTACACGTCATACTGAACCAGAGCTATGCCTATTGATTAATAACTCCATTCCTCCAGGCCCCTGGTAACTACCATTCCAGTCTCGGAGTGTATGAATTTGGCTATTTTAGATCCCTCATGTAAGTGGAATCATGTGGTACTTATCTTTCCATGTCTGGCTCATTTCACTCTGAAGACTGTCCTCAAAGCCCCATGAAAAAAAATTCTTTTTTTTTTTTTTTTAAAGATTTTATTTATTTACTTGACAGAGAGAGATCACAAGTAGGCAGAGAGGCAGGCAGAGAGAGAAAGGAGGAAGCAGGCTCCCCGCCGAGCAGAGAGCCTGAAGTGGGGCTCCATCCCAGGACCCTGGGATCATGACCTGAGCTGAAGGCAGAGGCTTTAACACACTGAGCCACCCAGGTGCCCCTAAAAAGAAATTCTTAAGGAGAACTTTCTTTTTATGCAACATTTCCAAGTTTTCTCTCTAAAGAGGAAGGATGTTGAATCCTTGGTCTCTATAGTTTATTACAGATCTCACAAAAATTTAGAAATTTTACGTCTGAAATAGGACACTAATAAAGATAGCTAGAAAGCTGAATTATTACTTTCATCAATACTAAAAGGATGGTAAAAATCACTTTCATTTAAAACGATGCTGAATTAGATCACTGATACTGATGAGCAGGGAAGGGTTACACTGACCTGCCAGTGCAGATGTGCTCTTAACAGCACCATGTATTGTAAAGAGTACTGTTGTTCACCGTAACATAAACTCAGATTACGTGATCCTTATTTTCTCCTACCAGCTTTTAATTACATGAGAGAACATTCTAGCTCAATTTTGATATTTGATTGTGAACAGCAAATGTACTTAAGTTCATTTATATAAATTTTAAGTAAAATATTTAAATGTTTTGTTTTCTGAAGTAATAATATAAAAGATATGTTCAGCTACTTATAACCAGATTTCTTTGAGTGGAATCTGATCTAACTTTTGAAATAGGCTTCCTCAGTTTAAGCTCATCAAATCTCTTTTAATCTATACCAAAGTATGAAAAATGAATTCTTTTTCATTGTCATAAGGAACAGGAATCAGAAACAAGTTACCTCTTACTTGGAGAATCCCACATGAACAATTTTAGATTATTATTATTGGAGATATCGGGGCTTTATTTATATATTGATCACTCATCTATACACCACACATGGTAATTTTCCTGACCTGGACTGCAGAAAAAACATGGGACAAAGACTCCTAAGCCTAGTTCTACCACTAATTTGATGTGCCACAGGGTTTCTGTGGTTTCCTTTGGATCAGGAGCAAAATAAAAGCACTCACCATGTGGTCTTCGGGCTTTCTCTCACTCTCAGCCTCCTACACGGCATAATGCATGAGGAAACATGCAGTGTATACGCATACTGTTCCAAGATGTGCAGGAACGACCATGGCCCTCAGATGAATCTCCCAGTATATGTGCTTCCACATTTCCGAGGATGTTTCACTCTGTGAACTCAGCTTTCAACAGCCTCCTCCTTATCACCTCAACCTATTCAAATGTGACTCATTCTTAAAGGTCTAGCTCAAAGGCCAGTATTTCCCTGAAGCTTCCTAATACCTAAACCTGAAACTGACCATTCTTGTCTATAACATCCAAATGGTTCGTTTATACATTTTATTTTTTATTTTTTTAAAGGTTATTTATTTATTTGTTTGACAGAGAGAGAGAGAGATCACAAGTAGGCAGAGAGGCAGGCAGAGAGATAGGGAAGCAGGCTCCCCACTGAGCAGAGAGCCCGATGCGGGGCTCGATCCCAGGACCCTGAGATCATGACCCAAGCTGAAGGCAGAGGCTTTAACACACTGAGACACCCAGGCATCCCTCATTTACACATTTTAAAATATCTGTTATGTATCATCTTACTATCTACGGATATACTTTATCTCCTCTATTAAACTGTAAACACCTCAAGGGGAGAAAAGGCTTATTTGTCTGACAACACATGGCCATTCCCACTCTCCATACCAGTCCAGTCCTTGTTTTCAATACCCCCCACCCCAATCTGCCTAGCCTAAGAAGGTGTCTGTACTTCTCTTCTTCCTCTACTCCTGCATGGCTTTGACACCTGCATGACTTTGACCCAGGGTTAAACCTCAGCACTTCTAGGACCCAAGGAGGGACCACACATAGTGCAAAACCACAGTTTGGACAATTTAGAAGATCCATTTGTTGATGGTAAACACAAGGGCCATTAGGACAATCTAGGGGCAATGGATAGGGTAACCATACAAATAATTATCTAAATACTTTTTTTTTTTAAGATTTATTTATTTATTTATTTGAGAAAGAGAGAGAGAGAGAGAGAGAGAAAGCAAGCACAAACAGGGGGAGGGGCAAAGGAAGAGGGAGAAGCAGACTCCCCACTCATCAGGGAGTCCAGTGCAGGGCTCACTTACAGGACTCCGGGATCATGACCTGAGCTGAAGGCAGACGCTTAACCGAATAAGCCACCCAGGTGCCCTCAATAGAGACACTTGTAAGAGTTAAAGGGGAAATTATTAATAATTACTCTGGGGCAAGAGGTGTGTCAACAGGAAGACCAGGATATGTGGCCACCCTAGACATGGGCATTCTTTCCTAGTCTCCAGAATGGTTTACAGGTTGTTCACATTTGCGTAATCAATTCCTTCTCTGCATTCTCCTTTTTCCCAAAGAAATGGCACATTTTTGATATGCTGGCTTATTAACAAGAGTTTAGACACTGAGAAGTAATCACAATTGTAACAGCATAAATACATAACTGCACACTCTTAGGAGACGGCACGCAGGGCCCTGGCCTCCCCAGAGGGCGAGCTTCAGCGGTGCAGATGGGCAAGGACACAGGAGTCCTGGAGGGGGTTTCTCACACTACTCTTCTCACTTGCAGCCTTCGTATTATAAATGGGAAGTCAACAAAATGAAATAAGATCTTATTTCCAAGGTTAATGTTGGGTAAAGCTCAAGATAACATTATAAAAATAAAGAGCTATATTTAAGGTTCCAGACTGTCCAGGACATTAGCATACTTCCCATCCACACTCCTTTAGCTAGCTTTAATAAATTAATTGTCACAAGGTAAGAAACCATTAAATTACTTTAAAAAAGAAATATAAAATATAAGTATTACAAGAGTTATTGCTGTAGCAATATTATTTTAAAATTAAAATTATAATAATTTGAATTTAATTTTGAATATTTTATGGCTTACTTTTTCAGATGGAGTTAAAACAGAACAAATCAATAGAGCTAGGGGTGTAATGCAGCACAGCTGTGTCCATTAAACATTCTGGAAGAGTAAATTTCAGTTTAAAAAATTTGAACACGCTAAAGCATTCTGTCTGAGCACTTCTGCAGCAATACAACTATCCAGTTGTGTGCAAATAAGAGTTTCGTGGTTAAGAGTTATCATGCAGGAGTCCAGGAGAAGGGGCAGGGAGCCAGGAGCTCTGAGGAATTCCTGTGCCGGATCCTGTGATGGGCACTGGGAGGTCCTGGCACCCAGAAGCCTCTTTGCCATGAACCCTGAGAACCTCCGTGGTCAGCACTCAGCTGCGGGTCTAGGTCCTGGGTCCTCACCCTTGTCCAATTGCCCCTGTTATCACCCACTCTCGGGAAGTTCCTGGTAAAAAGGTTACCATGGAGAAATGTCACCGTGGGACTGCCACAGAGATCCGGGAAGCCCCAAGGGTCTAAGCCGTGCTAGATTTTGGTGAACAAAAGAGGTCTACAAGATGTCTAGAGATTTTACGTGTGGTTTAAGCTTAAGAAGCATTTACACGCATCAGCTACCTCTTCTGGCTTCTTCTCATAAAACACGAGGAGGTGGGAACTAACGAGGTGGCCTCGGCCACAGCGTGAAAGAGTTCTTCAAACTTTCCCATTTTTACCTGTTTTCCTACCCTTCCACTTTTTGCTGCAAAGGAGCACAGCATAAGTGTCCCGTGCTTTGCTCCCCAGCTGCCTCCCTTACCTTCCAGTGGACTGGATGGCTCCCTGAGGAGCTCCCACAGCACCCAGCACAGTTCTCTCCCCAGTGTTTAGACGAACTTGCCCCTGGCCTTCCCTCTTTCTTCAGGTTGACTGCCACTCTCTGTAGTGTGCCTGCAGAGCCCACTGTTTGGTCCTTAGATCGCTCACACTACCATGAATTCTAAGCTAGAAATAGTAGGGGACTAATACTTATCTGCTAAAATGTGTGGCTACTGTGCAGGAATCTAGGAAAAAGGTAGGTAATGAACGGATATGCTGTTTAAAATACTGCATTCTACTGACTCGTACTTCCAGATCTTATTTGCCTGAACACTTGAGTGAATAAGATCAGGAAGTGAAGAAGACTAAGAACAAAGGTATTTAGAACTTCCGTTTTTGGAAACAGTACCCCTTGGTCAAAGTCAGCTTGTGAAACAGGGCATTCTCTATGTATCGCCCTCTTGGGAACTCAGAGTGTCAGCAAAAGCCCTAAGATACCCCGCAGTAAAGACATATGATTAGTTTTATTCAAACCAGTATTTCCCCAAATTGCTTTACCAAGGAGCCCTTTTGCCCATGTGACATTTACTAATCCCGTAAGAAGCCAAGGTTCCTCTGAACACACTCTGGGAAATGCTGGCCTAATCTGTTTTGTCTTTCCTTTGAATTGTATAAACCCCTCTGAATTAAAGTTTTCAGATCCAGTTCTAGAATGGTCAAAAATATTTCTGTTAAGTCTCATGATGCCACTCCCATTTTGTCTTTAACCACAGCAGCTACATCACTCGAGGCCTAGTGTTCTGTGGTCATAGCCCATGCATTTTGTGTAGAAGAGGTGGTAGAGGCGGCCTCCCAGTGCTGAGCACCCTGAGGAGCACAGGCTGCCAGCCTGGCCCATCTGGGAGAGGAGTGTCCCACACCCTTCACCTTGCAGGCTGGAGATCAACCGCCAGCACTCCCGAGTGCTGACAGCCTCCACAACATCCTGGGGTCGAAACCGTGCTCTTCACCCACTAATTCTCCCTCAGAGCTACGATAAGTCAAAAACTACAATAAGACCAGGATAGGATTAACGAAAATGCGATATCTGTAAGCACAAAAATGTAATATTCTAGGTATCCTGAGGATACCTCATTAACGTTAAGTTGATTACGAATTACAGGTATCTCAGAGCAGTTGCTGTAAGGAAGGAAAGCATCACACATTATAATCACGAGATGAAAGCAATTGCCCCTAATGGTACTTAAAATTTATTTTAGAAAATAATTAAATTTCTCAGTTCTACCAGCCTGAACAATGAAAACAAAATAAAAATGAGCAAATCAAGGGCTGGATGCAGAGAAAGATAAAAAAAATTCTTCGCCATGTAGTGTAGGAAATACCACATGCTTTAGAAATCAATTCCGGGGCACCTGGGTGGCTCAGTCGTTAAGCATCTGCCTTCGGCTCAGGTCATGATCCCAGGGTCCTGGGATCGAGTCCCATATCAGGCTCCCTGCTCTGCGGGAAGCCTGCTTCTCCCTCTGCCACTTCCCCCTGCTTGTGTTCCCTCTCTCATTGTCTCTCTCTCTCTGTGTCAAATAAATAAATAAAATCTTAAAAAAAAAAAAAAAGAAATCAATTCGGATATGTTCTTGAAAAGCAAACCACTATTTAATCCGAAGGAGGCAAGTATTTCTGAATCCTGCTCTCTAAAACAACACCAATAAAATACTGAGTTCTTTCAAATGCAGCAAAGTCAGAGGAATCATTTTTCCAACATAGGTAAATGAAGCATGAAATGGGAAAGCTCACCCTAGCAAGAGTGCCTGAGAATTTCTGGTGTTTTGTCTTAAGATATCTCTCTCACCCAGGCTCCATAAAAATACAAAGAATAACTCACCATGTCATAAGTTGTTACAATCTTCTTTAGAACCTCAGGCACAATTCCCTGCAACTCCATTGTGGGGTACTGCTCACTCAGATTCAGGACCACCAGAGGCGTGTTGTCGGGTCCCAGGAAGCGGGGAGACACCGCCAACATGCACTGCATGAGGTTGGCCACAGACGAGAGGCCGCACAGCTCCTTGAATGACACCACAGCATTCTGTTCAGTAGAAAGAAAGGAGGCGTTTACTTATTAACTGGAGGTTTTAATTTCTCGTGGATATTCTACTTGATAGACTTGGTTATACTTGAATTGCCTGGTACAACCATTATTAGCAATGTCATGACAGAATTAACCAA
>PISX010010328.1:43490-70998 GCA_004024625.1 Mellivora capensis
CCCTCCCCCCAGCAACCCTCAGTTTGTTTTGTGAGATTAAGAGTCACTTATGGTTTGTCTCCCTCCCAATCCCATCTTGTTTCTTTAGAACCAAAGAGGCTAAAAATCTATACTCAGAAAACTATAAAGTACTCATGAAAGAAATTGAGGAAGACACAAAGAAATGGAAATATGTTCCATGCTTCTGGATTGGAAGAACAAATATTGTGAAAATGTCTATGCTACCTAAAGCAATCTACACATTTAATGCAATCCCTATCAAAATCCCACCCATTTTTTTCAAAGAAATGGAACAAATAATCCTAAAATTTATATGGAACCAGAAAACACCTCGAATAGCCAAAGGAATATTGAAAAAACAAACATTTTCAATCCAATTTATCAAAGGTACAGAAGATGTGAGTCAGTTTAATTCATCTGAAGGATAAAACCTCTTTTCAGATCAAAGTTCACGGTGGTGCTAAGGCTGATATGCAATCATGAGCAAGCAGAAAGAATGACTTCTCTGTTCAAAAAAGGTAAAGGAAAAAAAAATCAAATCAGGTTTAAAGTAAGCATCAAATATGCCAGCCATCCAAAAAGGAAAGGAATATTTGCAAGGAAGAAACTTGAGTGTCTTTCACCCGTTTACACTGGTTCCAAATAGAAAGGAATTTTTTTTTTAAAGATTTTATTTATTTATCTGACAGATAGAGATCACAAGTGGGCAGAGAGGCAGGCAGAGAGAGAGGAGGAGGCAGGCTCTCCACTGAGCAGAGAGCCTGATGCGGGGCTCGATCCCAGGACCCTGGGATCATGACCTGAGCCGAAGGCAGTGGCCTCAACCCACGGAGCCACCCAGGCACCCCCATTTTTTTTGTTTGTTTGTTTGTTTGTTTAAACAACAAGCTTTTTGTCTCAGTTATAGAGGCTAAAAGTCCAAGATCAAGGTATTTTGGTTTTTTTTTTAAGATTTTATTTATCTATCTGACAGACAGAGATCACAAGTAGGCAGAGAGGCAGGCAGAAAGATAGAGGGGGAAGCAGGCTTCCCGCTGAGCAGAGAGCCCGATGCGGGGCTCGATCCCAGGACCCCGAGATCATGACCTGAGCTGAAGGCAGAGGCTTAACCCACTGAACCACCCAGGCACCCCAAGATCAAGGTTTTGATATGGTTTGTGCCTCTGAGGGCATGAGAGACGGACTGCTCTATCTCTCTTAGCTTTGGAAGTCAGGTGAAGACAGAGCTCTACCAGCCAAGGGATGCCGAGGATTGCCAGCAAACTACAGAAAATCTAAAGGAATTTTAAGGACAAAGCAGTTTATTCGAGAGGTCTGCCCAGTAGGAGACCCTCCCCTATTAGCATGTCCACTGATTGCAACGTTTCTCCCCCACCATCCCCTTCTCTCTTTTCTCACCACCAGAGCTATGCCATTAAAATCTCTGGTAAAGAAAACCCCTTGACACTGTCAAATGTTGTGGTTGGCATTCTTAGAGCACTTACCAAGTGCTAAGCGAGTAGGACTACCTAGTACCCATTCCCTCACTTAATACTCCCAACAAGCTGTGCTGTGGGTAAGAAGCGGAGTCTCGGCTCTGACCTCTCTCTGTTGTTTCCCTAAGGTCACTCAGCTGGTGAGGGAAGGAGTCAAAATTCTACCTGGAATCTGCTGATGCTGAGGTTTATGCTTTTAACTACTGTGCTATAACAACCGGTAAATTCTGACCAAAATAGGAGTTATTCCAGGTGCACTTGGGTCCTGATCTGGGCTGAGCATGGTGGCCAGAGGAGAAGAATCCAGGCCTTCCAAGTCCTGTGTCTTCTGTTCTGAGATACCCCTGTCTAAGAAATGAGCAGCACTTTGGTTTTCTCAAACATTTTCTTTAATATCTCTTGAAACGTGGACTTTTAAGGACATTTTGTGCAAAATCTCTTGGATGGTGACTGCTTGTGACACCAAACCATGGCTGTGGGGTCTCCCAATCACTCCATCACACCTCCCTGTTTTATCTTCTTCACAGCTCTTGCTAGCGTCTGCAACTGTCCTATTTGCTCATTCACCTGCTCACGGTCCATTTCCCTCCCCGCCACCTGCTTGCAGCTGAAGGCACTGCTTGTTCATGGCTGCGTCCTCAGGGCCCAGACTCTCTGTGCGACAGGTGCCCGTTAACCCTGCCACCGACCGCTCTGCGGGGCGTGGCGCTGACACGCGACTCTGGACACAGGATGCTAGAGCTCCAGAGGATCCCCGCGGGAGCGCTGGGGCACGCACAGCCCTAGGCCAGGCGACAACAGTGTGCCTTGCTCTGAGCTAAGGGTTTCCCAAGCCATTCTTGCCCTCAGAAACAGGGAAGAGCCCTTCAGGTCTCTGTTAAAGCTTTGACTTGGAGAGAAAGAGAATAAAATTCCTCTGTTGTGGCAAGGTCTTTTTATGAGTGAGGTATCTATAAGCTCTGCGCAGGGATGAAATCTGCTGAATATTCTGAGTCAGATTTTACTTGCTGGTGGCATTCTTCTTGTAATAGTTATTTATAGTTATATGACCAGCTAATATATTTAATATATATGCTCTAATAAACGCACACAGAGCAGTTACCACAGAGTGCAGGCATTCTCACACACTGGGGTGGGAAAGGGCCAGAAGCTGTGTGAGGCGGGCCCTGGCACACTGCTGGACATGCGGACGATCCTTAATTAATTCCTGACTGCTTTTAGCCATTACACAGTTTAGAGGTAATTATTATCTTAGACTTCTAATAAGTACAGACGCCACATGTCTTTTACTTAAACACTTGAACAACTGTCCTCCAAAAACAAGAGGCAGCTCAAAACACACACACATCAGATCACTTAAGTGCTTGCTATTTTCCTAGCAATACAGCTCCAGAAGAAAGGGTTGGAACATGGGCCCTTTGATGTGAACACACATCAAAGTGTGTTCCAGCTAAAGGATATTCTGGAAAACCAGAGATTCCCACGTACACTCTTAGAAAACAATGGAGATCTGTGAAGCAGACAAGGACTAGGATGTGGGTTATGTGAGACAGCAACAAAACTGGTTTATTCTAATACAATATCAATATTTTCGATACCAACTGCAGTTCTAGAAATGCAAATGATAAAAAAATATGAGACTACTGGTAAATGTTCTAATAACAAATTGGAATTTACAAATTACTGAAAATGAAACATACTGTTGTAAACCCCAAAGCCCTCAAAGTATTCGTGGATGGTGCAGAGGGGGCTCTGTGAAGAAAAGCCCTTAAGGAAATACTTAAACCCAAGAGCATACCTGCATGTTCTCTCTCAGATCTGTGGCATCCCGGATAGGGGGCTGGGCATTCTTGAACACCTCGTCCACAGTTTTAATCCACAGTGTTCTTAAGGATGCATATTCCCTGGATTTCTTCCCTTTTCTCACAGAAAGGCCCCTTTTATGAGGTTTCCCTCCTCCTCTTCTGTTAGTAATAGCCACGTGGACAAACAAAGAGGCGTGCGCGAGGACCTCTCCAGTCAAGGACTGCAGGGGGACGTGGCGGTAGCCGGTCTGTAAACATTCAAAGGGAATTGTGTACTGGCCGATGAACTCATCCCCAATGTAGTCATCATCCAGTACTACAAAGCGCACCATGGCCAGTTCAGGTAGATTGATCTGAAATTCGAAGCTTTCATCAAAAATGGGAGCATCTCCATTCTGGTGCACAGTTTTTGTCCTTTGTTCTGCACAGTCGGCAGGGATTCCGTGAATCTCCACATAGACATAAGGATCCACCACATCCCCTTTGGCACCTGATCCTTTGGGTTTGGGAAAGTTCTGCCCGCTGATGATTTTAATGTGAAGAAGCTGCGGTGAGACTCCCGGCACAGAGTCCTTCGTGTTGGCACTGAAGAAAGAAACCTCTTCCCTCATGATGGCCGGCCGGAGGACGTAGCCGCAGTTTCCGTTCTGCCGAAACCAGCCAATATTCAGGTCCATCATCAGGCCTGGGGTCTGAAAGTTCATGGCTACGATCTGACAGCCACACTTCCAAAAATCTTGAGGGTTCATGTTACTGGAGTCAATTCTCATTGGGCTGGGGAAAACCCTGGCGAGAAAACGTTTGTTGTAATTCACAAAGTCCCCAGGGTTTTCATTGGCATATTTGCTGGCAAGCACTTCGTTAAACGAACAGACCTCCCAGTACTTCTGAACCTGAAATGATACCTGAAATTCTTTGAACTGAACGGACTTACAGATGCTCACCAGCTCAGACAGTTCTTTACAGAGCTGAAATCGCTTCACAGGCACATTGTTGGGCTGCTCCACATTCTCTTTGCCCATCCTCTGAGACATTTCTGCCCCTTCATCTTCATCGGTAACATCCCCTTCAACGCCAGAGCAGTTTGAGGACAGCTTCTTTGCTTTAATTAGTATCCTCCCTTTCAGGACATCTGGGGATGGTAGGTAAGATTCCTCCACATTGGGCGATGTCGTATAGAGTTTGTCCCCTAAAATCTTCTTCATGTGCTGAACCATTACCTTCTGCTGTTTAATAGAACAGTGATTTTCTACGCACAAGATAAGAGGGTACTCTGAAGCAAAGAACGCATACTTGTTGATAACATCAATGACGCTGCGGAAGACTATCTGAGAGGTCATGGTGTGGCCCGTGTAAATTACAGGCTCGTTATCTGGCCCATCCCAAACATCCAGTTCAACACTCCGGCAACCCATTTTAAGAGCTCGGATGTATCCCGTGATGTCAGAGGGACCTCGGAACTGATCCTCTATTAAGTATGTATTATGAGATGAGTTTATAAAGTAATGAGACAAAGGTTGCTTCATATCTTGACAGACCTTCTTGTGTTCTGGATCAAATATATAACAATCAGGGGACATAAGGTACTTAGTGAACCCGTCTATGGAAAGCCAGCCCTTTTCCTGACCTTCTTTGGATGGCTCATATTTGCTAATAATTTCAAGGCTTATTTCCTCATTTATATGTGCCACACCCTGCTCTGCCTCAAGAAACATCATAAGGTCCTTGGTATCAAGAAATTCTTTATTGCTTGAAAACTGAACTAAAAGGAAATAAATTTCAGGTCTGGTACAAAGCTCATGGAAAACCTCAACAAATTCTTCCTTTGTGACCTCAGTACCAGCTTTGTCCTTGGATTTGTGCAATTCTTTGAACTTAAGCTCAATTTTGCTAGTTTTTAAACCGGGATTGAGGTCTCTGATACACTGCACAGCATTACACAGAGTTATATGTCCAAGATTATCTACATCAATTTCACTAAACATTTGTGAAACCCAAGAAGTCCTCATGTTGTCTTGGCTACTTTCTAACATATCAAGTGTATGTTTTCCATAAGAAATTAGGTACCGCAGTCCCGTAACCCAGATGTTTGCAACATCTGCAGAGTTGGCAACCAAATCAAGTGACTCATAATTCTCTCCATATATGACTGAAAATGCACAATCTTCAGATATCTGGTCAGAAATGCCATTGCTGCGGAATATGTCTGTATTTTTTCCTGTTCTCACTTCCTTGATGGATTTGATATCAATCTTGGCTTTCTCGGAATCCTTCTTAGATGGTTCCCACCTCAGGCTCTGCATGTCAGCATCCAGTAAAAAGTACCTATGGTAAATCCTGGAGTTTGAGCGAACCTTTTTGAGTTCGGAACCCTCGACCATTGAATTGATGCAATCGCTTGCACTGCTGATCTTCTTCTCTGTCGGCATGCTACTAAACGAGACAGTCTTCTTCCGTTCTCTTTTCTGTTTTGTACCATCCTGGGAGAGAAAAAAAAAAGTGTACAAGAATAACATAAACATGGGTTTCTGTGTTCAAGACTAGGAATAAAAATTTAATTTCTTCAAAAAAATCCTACTGTGAGGATCTCCTATTGAATGATCTATGATAAATGACAATCACTTCTAGAGCTTAGAAGTAGCCCTGGAGTTTGCAGTCTAATATAAACAGGTAAAAAATCATTATTGAATAATTGCGAGCCCATGGGTGTCAAGAAACACAATTGCAGTAATACAAAATAAAATCCTGTACAGAGAATGGACTGCTTAATTTGCAGGGTCAGGGAAAAATGGAAACGCAGGACTCCTTATTAAAAAATTGTTAAGCATTTTAGGGGCTCTTGGTGGCTCAGTCAGTTAAGCATCCGACTCTTGATTTCAGCTCAGGTCATGATCTCAAGGGCCATGAGGGCAAGCCCCCATTAGGCTCTGCACTGAGTGTGCAGCGCCTGCTTAAGATCCTCTCTCCTCCCCCTCTGCCCCTCCCCAGTCTCTCTCTTTCAAAAAAAAAAAAAAAGTTAAGAATTTTAAGGTGACAGAAGAGTACTGATTCAAGTACAGGGCCTGACTGAGTGTGGGGCCTGCCCAACCGCACAGGTCATACACCCATGAAGCAGACTCTGCATCTGAATGCATCTCCCACACCAGTGTTTCCCACACCATTTGCCTCAGAACCACCTGGCTTACCTGATTAAAATGCTGATTCCTAGGCTCATAGGATCAGATCTCTAGGGGGTAGTGCTCAGGAATTCACACTGTAAGCAACACTCTAGGTGAAGGGGAGGCACACTGAAGTTTGAAAACCACTCTCTGACCACTTGGACTCACTAAGACATCTGGGCTATTTCTGGAAACGCCCAAAATCCAGAAACAGCTAAATACTGACCACTAAACTGTATTATAATGAGTAGACACTGAAATTCCAGCCAAAATTCCTGGCTCTTAAGTGTCTCCGATTAGTCATGGTTCTCAAGACCTCGCACATGTACGGTTCTGCGGCTGCAGTTGTACTGAGTCTGGGTGGGAGGACAGCTGAGGGTGCTTCTGACACCCTAGAGCTGGATTTATTAAAGCCTGCTGCCTGCCACGCACGGGGCTAGTGCTCAGAACAGTGTCACCTAAGTACGTGCAGCATCACTGGGTTGTGAACGCCATCAAGGGAAACACTCTCAGCAGCATCTACTTCTGAAGAAGTCTGTGTCTCCAAGGGCACAGCCCTCAACTTCCCTGCACAGTGTCACAGGTGCCCGCCTTAAAAGGCTGATGCCATAGTTATGTGTGTATTGAAGTTCCTCCCCTGTACAGACACCTTTATTACCTTTTTCAAAAATGCTCGAATGACTTCAAAGCATCTTTCACAATTTTCACCTAAAACGTGATATGGCCTTTCAGGAAGTATATGAAATTTTTGATAAATTTTCAGTAAGTCATTCTATTCATACACAGGGAATAGACGTGGAGGTTGAGATTATATAACTTTTGTGGCGATGAAGAGAAGAGCATGAAGAATATTATACAAAGGCAATTCTAACTTTTCTGCTTTGGAGAGAATCTATTTTAAATAAAATCTCTACATTTTAGAGAGTGATTACGCTAGTCCTCTGCATCCGAAATTTAAAACCACTCTTACTTTTTGACTACCTATACTTCCAAAAGCAATTTGCAGGAGGTAATTAAACTTTAAATCATATGGTTATCATTTCCCTTAAAGTTTCAAAATGAACCACAGAGGCTTTTTAAATGCCAAGATACAACATAAAAGCCACAAGGTAGAGTATTTCTTTGCAACTGAATCCTCAGAACAACAAAGTGCAAAAGACATAAAAACTGTGGCAGTTGTATCCATAAGATGAATTGCATCATAGCTCTTCCAAACCCCTAAAGCATAGCCTGTGTTCTATCTATTTAAGTGAGTTGGCATGAAATTAAATTTGTAATCAGCCATGCATAAGGGCCTGAAACAAATGTATACATTTCCAATTTTTCAGAACGATGGTTGCTTTACCTTTAAAAACAAACATGTACCTTTAGTAAAGACAACACACTAATTAAGTAAGGGAATTTTATAATCGTTATAAATTATATCTCTAAGGTGCCACTAGTAAAAAGAAGTCACAAAGATAAATGAAGTTGCTTACCTATTTATCCATTAAAAATACATATAAGCATTTCCTCAGCACCGTAATCTTTCATTCTGTCCATCTTAACATACTGATTAATACTCACCTACTACTTTCTAATGTATTACAATTGGTACATTTCAGATTCAGAGTTCTCTTTGTTATTAAGAAGAAAAAGCCAGGGGCACCTGGGTGGCTCAGTGGGTTAAGCCTCTGCCTTTGGCTCAGGTCATGATCTCAGGGTCCTGGGATCGAGCCCCGCATTGGGCTCTCTGCTCGGCGGGGATCCTGCTTCCCCCTCTCTCTCTGCCTGCCTCTCTGCCTACTTGTGATCTCTGTCAAATAAATAAATAAATAAAAATCTTAAAAAAAAAAAAAAAAGAAGAAAAAGCCAAATCACAAAGCATGCTAATAACATACTTATGTGCTCACACCCCCCATCTGTGGGACAGACAGGAGCTTAACCACCCACTTGAGGCTTTCAAAACACTTTCAAAACATTGCCCTGCTTTTCACAAGCCAGCCAGGTTCTGATTGGTGAGTTCTGATCCTTCACTGCAGACACAGACACATGACGGTCACCCCAACACAGGCTGATATAATGACAGCAGGGACTTCCCTTCCTGTTTCTTCCCCCTTGTCTGCTGTGACCCAGAACCATCCTGTCCTCTCCAGAGCACACCACGGCCTCCTTCCTCTCCAACAGAGGAAGCTATTAGCAAACACCAACAGTGTGCTTGCTTAGAGACCAAACAGGAGAACGGATGTGAGAGCTTGCTCTCACCACCGGATAGACCTGAACCACTGGCTGGAAGCTGCAGGTGGATGTGAAGGCAGGCCAGCCCCCACGGCCCAGAGGAAGAGAAGAGAAGGACAGAAGCCCCTATGTGGGAGGGAAGAACAACTGAGGCTCAAACAGCAGGAGATCCAGGTCCCCAGTTGACCTGACTTCCAGAATCTTTATCCCACACCTAACTCGGCTTTCACTTTTCAGCCCAGGCGTGATCAAGTAAAGCTCACCCTTGAACAACTTGAGGGTTAGGGATGCCCATCCCTCACACAGTTGAAAATCTGCTGATCACTTTTGATTCTCCAAAAACTCAACCACTCAGACCCGTAGCCTTACCGGTAACACATAGTTGATTAACACATATTTGGCATGTTATGTATTACATGCTGTATTCTTACAATAAACTAAGCTACAGAAAATGTTTTTATCGGGAAAATCATCGGGAACAGAAAATACGTTTACAGCACTGCACCGTATTTATTGGAAAAAAAAGTCCACGTCTAAGTGGCCCGTATAGCTCAAACCCTCGCCGTTCAAGAGTCTGCGGTACTTGCATAAACTCAGCAGCTGATCAACACCATGGCTGGAGTCTCTTTCCTATATTCGCTCCTAATGTTACTTAATTTAAATTTAACAGTGAAAAGTGCTACATATATAGTCTTTTTATCTAGAGAAAACAAAATTCATTTAATTTACATGAACTAATCACCTAAAACCAGAGGAAAAGATGTAAGTTTCTGCTGAGATAAAGATGCCTCAAAATGCTTCTAAAAACAGTGTGATGTTTCGAAGCTGGTTCTTCCATTTTAAGCACTCACCATCTAAAGCTTCTCAGTGGCAAAAACAAGAGAATATAAACTTCTGATACTCTATCAGCACTTAATAACACCAAGAGAAGAAACATGAAACAAATGTTCGGTCTGAAGGAAAATCACCTTTGAAAAGCCCATCTCCACATCAACCCTGAAATGCTGAATTCTAGATACAGACGGGGATTCCAGAGTGGGGCTGGGGGTGGGGCATATCAGAAGGAAGAAGGGGATGGAGCACGAAAACCAAGCAGTCATTTGCCTTTCTGGTTTGTTTTGAGTCAAGTCATTTAATCTGGTTTAGAAATAACATTTAAAAAGACCCTGAGATCTCTATATTAACTGAAGGGGGCCTAGGAATAAAGTGAGTTAAGAAACACCAGGTTAAAGAAATTTCTATCCTTAACAAAAGAAAACAGGACACCCCCAGAAGCAACTTGAGGCCCCTTAAGGAGCACAGCAAGGCCTGGCCTTTCTTAAGCTCAGTAACAAGAATGCTGAATTGAAGGAAGAAGTCATGCTGGGCACATCAGAGCTACCTTGCAAGGTTTCTCATTCATCCTTAAAACTTTGATGTGCTATCCAAGATGAGCAAAGACGAGGAAAAAAAAAGGATCTGGAGGAAAACTGGTCACTTTGAAGGTCATTTTGTACAATCAGATGAACTGAAAAGAATAAAATAACTTGAAGAAAAGCTAGGTACGGCCAAATGTTGCTTCCCGCTCACGTGGAATTCCCTTTACTGCAAATAACAGATTGCTGCTTGGCCCACAGGCTCCTCTCCTCACGGCCCCCCTCTCCCAGGATGCCCTCTACTGCATTGTTCACCCTGGCCCAACTTTGGCAAGGAATCTGTGAACCCGTAGATCAGCTTTTGGCTTGAGAACCCACAGGAGAATTAAAGTCATGTGTGTGAGCAGGTACCATCAAGAGGATAGCTCAGAATATGGAAAGCCAAGAAAGAACATCCATTACCACCAGGATGAGAAAAAGCCAAACTATCTATAAAATCGTAAGTTTTCTTCTATTCACCAGAGAATGGTGGTCACAAAGCAACCAAGGGAGCTGCATTCCAGAAAGTGACAGGCCCTTCTGAGGACAGACAAGACCGAGAAACTGCTTCACGTTTGACAGGGCATGGGAGAGAGAGGTCACCAGAGAAGCCGCACACATAAGAAGTTGGCTAAGATTTTCAGGAATTCGTACAGGCCAAGTGTGGGCTAGGATATCAGTGTAGAGTAACAGAGAGCCCCAGACATACGCAGAGTTTGCACACATTTGTAGGTCTGCTTCATGAGTGCTCCTGAGAAAACCTGGGAGAACAGGAGAGAGAGCCCCTCTCTAGGGCACAGACATGGGGGGCAAATTGAAACTCTGCCTCTTTCCCCAACTACTCTCCCATACTGAAGCAAAAGCCTTAAGCCACTGAGGGAAGGGCAGCAAGCCCTCTTTCTCCAGCACTACTGGGGTCAGGGTAGAAGCAAAATCCATCTATCTCTACAGCCAGGCAAAGATCTACTGCCCCAAAGGGTAGAAGAACCTCTTAGACTTAGGAGCCTGCACCAATAAAAGCAGAACTCTATTAGCACCAAGAGAGAGCAGAAGGCTGTCTCCAGCCCCAACTCCACACAGACACTGGCCGAGTGTGCCTGCTGAGGGGAGCAGGGCAGGTGTGCCCACAAGGTTCCATCCTGATGAACAGGAGCGTATGGCTGCCCAATACCAAAACTCGATCAGGAGGACAAAGAACTCCCCCTGACTTTCCCAGAACCCTGGCACCAAGGAGCAAGCCCTGCACCATGGAGGTGGGGCAAGAACACGGAGAGAGACTCCTTTCTCACACAGCCATCTGAGGATGAAAGCAGAGGGCAGAGCAGGTACAGTAAGTAAACCTCTGGGACTTTAGTCCCCACCCTAAACACAAGGCTACTGTTGCCCACTGGGGGAGGAATTTAAAGTCAGCGGTACAATAAAGGTAACAATGGCACCTCAAAATACAAAACCCATGCAATTACTGACTAGACTGACTCAACTTTCCCAACATTAATGACCCAGAAGATGAAGAGGCATGTTCATTTCTGAGCCTAAGTGTTACTTACTTCAGTCTTTACGAAACATGATGCCCAGCATTCAATCCACATTACAGGACACACACACACATAAAACACCCCTTAGACATCTCACAGTCAAATTGCTCAAAAACAAATACAAAAAGAAAAACCTTAAAGTTATATACAGAGGAACACAAATAAGAATAACAATTCAGGGACACCTAGGTGGGCTCAGTTGGTTAACGTCTGATTCTTGGTTTCAGCTCAGGTCATGATCTCATGGGTTATGGGATCGAGCCCAGCGTCTGGCTCCTCACTCAGCGTGGAATCTGCTCAAAAGATTCTCTCCCTCCGCCCCTCCCCCTGCTTGTTCTCTTTCTCTTTCTCTCTCAAAATAATCACTCTTTAAAACAATGACAACAGGAGTGGATTACAGGGGATCCACTTACGTCTAGACACAGGGCATCTACTTGACCAGGCTACCAAATGTACTGAATTCTTTTCAAAAGTTATTCCCCTTTAAAGCACTAGAGTTCCTAAATTTTCCTGTGCTGCCACAAAGGTGTCCCTAACCTGGATGTCAGTCTCTGAAGGCTCACAGGAGGGTTTCAGAGGCCTCAAAAGACTGAGTGGATTCTGAAAGTGATACGCAAACCCATCCCTCTTCCTCGAAGAGGTTTAGAGTCATGCACCTTATTAACATAAACTTCAAAGGCAAAGAAAAAGATTATCATTTCCTAAAAAAGAAAGTCAGCCTTACACATTAAAGACAAATTTTAAGGCTATCCAAAAGAGAGATGACAAATTGAGAGACAGGCAAACAAAAGGAAACCACATAATTTATGGATATAAGGAACAGATTTTCACTAATAACAAAACCAATCAGTCATAGGAAAAGTTCTTATTTATAGCTGTAAAATAGGTTTTCTTAATCCCAAGGGGAACAAAATAATCCAACAGCTTATGTACTTTCTAATTTAGGAATCACCCACAGAAATACTATGAGCCCTAAGAGGCAAGCTAGCATTACGAATCTTTAGTCCTCCAGCTTTCCACCTATAAAACAGAGACTTAAAAAAATACCTGTGCCCCCCATGTGTTATTTATAGTATCTACTTCATAGGGTTGTTATAATAACAAATGAGTTCACAGCTGGAAAGTGCTCAAAATGCTGCCTGAAGTTTTGTATACTCTGCGTGAGGTGCTGTTCAATAAATACATTTCAGGCTGAAATTATTTCTTCATGAAAGAATAATAAAAAGAACGCGATTATAAATGTGCAATTGCAGTACTCTAATCACTTAGGATTTGTTGGAAGTCAGTCCCATTCCAGAAGGAACAGAATGAACACAGTTCCCCTCTGGGTCGTGTTTCACTGAGGCTACCAGTTAATGCTCCTGGGGGACTTTTAAGCACAACCAAGTGGATGTGATGCCCAAGATATATTGGGAAACTGTCAAAAGTAGTCAGATGCCCTCTTCAGCAGGTTGTATCCCCACATTCATAGGGCACAAATAAATCAGTTCTCAATGTCTTTCGTTAATTTTATTTATTTTTCTTTTCTTAATTTTAAATCCCATCAATTCAGTTAGAATTATAATTTAACTCACATGTAAGTATTCATATATAAAAAGAAAAATACGAAGCAATGATCCTCATAATATTTTTGTCTAAAAAATACTGAAACGACTTCACTCAAAGCACTTTCTGACCAGAACTATTCAGATGACCCCTTCTACTTCATACGCCCATATTATTTCCTACAGTGTTCAAAATAACTACGTGCAAAGAAAACACATTTCCAATTCCTATAAAATTAAGTTTTCAACATCAGGTTAAAGCTTCCAGCTCACTTGATGTGATGGGTTGCACCTGCCTTGAAAAAAAAAAATAGGATCTTGAATTATGAAATCAGGACACCATAATGGAATACAATACTTTTATGACAACACTCTTTTGGTCTGCCACTTTCACTACCACTAAAATATTTATTCAGAGTAAATTTTAAAACTATGATATACATCTGTGTCCAATGTAAACTGCAATAAAATTCATCGGTTTTCTCCAGTAATGAAAAACTTAATGGTGAGCACTGAGCTCCTATAAACTATGCAAGTGCTACTTTACATTCCAGTGAAAATATTGATGCTAATGAATTTTAATTTATGATCTCTAATAATGGTACTTAGGTGGCCCACTTTGGTGTGAAAACTGTCAGTGTTTCCCAACTGTGTATATGATAATTCCTTATTCAGCACATCATAAAGCCAGCTAACTTCCTATATACTACAGTGCTATTTCAAGATGTGGTTACATAACTTTAATTGTTAATAACTGTTTGGTAAATCATACTGAATTTTAAAAGCCATGCAAGTTGAATCACATAGTATATAATCTTAGCCTCCAATATGATCAATTCTAAGAACAGCTTCTCAATCACAATTTTTCCACCTACATTGTGCTGGTTCTTCATTATTTTGGGATAGCATAAAAGGATATTTTCCTTCTTTCCATAAAAGGATATTTTCCTCACTGTTTACCTTTAAATCCATCACTACGTGGCTCTGTGAGGCTAGTCAGGACCCAGAAGGAAAGCTCCAAAGGCTCCTGGCTGGCTCAGTTTGTGCAGCACACAACTCTTGATCTCTGGGTTGTGAGTTCAAGCCCCACGTTAGATATAGAGATTACTTCAAAATAAAATCTTTAAAAAACCAAACAGGAAAGCCTCACAGAGACCTGTAAGCAGGCAGACCTGCAAAGTTGCTGTCTTGGACCACACCCACCATAGACAAGGAAGAGGCAGTAGTTCTTTCAGTCAGAAATTTTATATTTCCACAATATTTTTAAAATTAAACTTTAAAAGGAAAATTCCTTCACAGATAATTTACCCTGCAATCATCTTGTTTATTATTTTCCATCTTGTCTTATAGGCAAAACAAACTTCTTCCTGGGGCCTTTTTTAATCCAATGGTTTATTTGCATATGAGATTAGTGTGTGTAAACAATTAGCCCAGGAAAAAAAAAAAAAGAATGAATCAAATAAAAGGGAAAGTTCACTTTCTACAAAATATTCTTTTAAGTTCCAAACCATTCACAAGGCTGTGCTCTCAATGCCATCTCTTCTCCAAACTCTTACAGTAGTTAAAGTCTCTACCCTACAATTTTACACTTAATTATAGTCTTACTCAGTTCTCTAATTGTTTTATGTGGGTTCGCCTTATCTCTCAAGCAGAAAGTGAACTTTTTGAGGGAATGGGCTCTTATAGTCCATAGCCCCTGGCAGGACCAATGCTGGCCATCGGAACAGTAGCCCCTTTTCATGAACTGGTAATCTCAATGATCAGAGGGTCAACTCAACAAAAGGATGTGACATTTGTAAATATTTATGGACCTGACATAGGAACACTTAAATATATAAAGCAAATATTAACAGACCTGAATGGAGAGAGAAATAGACAGCAATACAGTAATAGTAGGGGACTTTAATATCCCACTTACATCAATGGATAGATCACCCAGATAGAAAATCAATAAGGAGACACCGGCCTTAATGACATGTTAGACCAGAGGAATTTAGCAGATATATACAGAAAATTCCATCCAAAGGCAACAGGATCCACATTCTTGTCAAGCACAGATGGAATATTCTCCAGAATACATCATATGTTAGGTCATAAAAGAAATCTTAATAAATTTAAGAAGACTGAAATCATATCAAGCATCTTTTCTGACCACCATGGTCTGAAACTAGAAATCAATCATGTGAAGAAATCTGGAAATTCAAAAGTACATAGAGATAAAATAAAATGCTACTGAACCACCAGTAGGTCAATGAAGAAATGAAAAAGCCTTGAGACAAATGAAAATGGAAATATAATATACCAAAACTCAAGGATGCAACAAGAACTGTTTAAGAAAGAGGTCATAGCAATAAATGCCTATATCAAGAAATAAGAAAAATCTCAAATAACCTAAGTTTATACCTCAAAGAACTAGAAAAAGAACAAATCTAAGCCAAAAGCTATTCGAAGGAAGGAAATAAAGATCAGACTGAAAATCAATGAGAGACCAATAAGACAAAGGGAAAGATCGGTGAAACCAGGAGTTGTTTTGTGTTTTTTTTTAAGGTGAACAAAATAGACAAACCTGTAGCTAGACTTACCATGAAAAAGAGAGTAAGGACTCAAATACATCAAATCAGAAAGGGAAGAGGAGACATTACCACTAATACCACAGAAACACAAAGGAAGAGTTATGTTAATTCTTCCTCAAATGTCTGCTAGAGTTCACCAGTGAAACCATCTGCTTTTGGGCTTTTCTGTGTGGGGAGGTTCTCACAACGATTTTAAAGAACTTATTGTTTTAATGAAGTGCTTCTTGTACACTGGTCACATGCTCTTATTACTGAGCATGCCTCTGAGATGTGTGTGTATTTATTAAATACGTGTGCTAGCTACTAACAGATTGTGTATGTTGGAGAACATTCACAAAATGAAACTGAAGTTCTAATATTTTCTTCCTGGCATACTCAAGCTGGCCAGCGTCACGCTAAACCATGAGCCCAAGCTAGGTGCTGTGGCGCAGCAGGCTTTGGAGACCGGTTCCCTGCCTGGCAGCTTCTGGCCATCAAAACCCTGCAGGCCTTCTTTGTGGACCTCCCAGGTCTGGTCCCAGCTGTGGTGGGCGCTTCATGGCTTCCCTTGTTTTTTGCTCTTTATCCAGACAGCCTTGGGATGTATCCCTCAAACGCCCTAACTTCTGGTGAGTCTGGCCTCTACCACTTGTTCCACTCTGCTTTCTAGGAAGAAGGACTGACCAGTGCAAAGATACTGAGGCCCAAGCAATGTTGAGTACTCCAGCACACAATGGAGAAAAACGTAGCGGACCTGTAGGTAGCTGGTGAGACTGGAAGGAGAAGAAACCACAGGGAGGCAGAGGCTAGAGCCAAAAGAATCTTACAGGAAGGCACTGGATTTAATTCCAAGGGCAACTCCTTGAAGGAGAGTGCCGCGGTCTGATTTGCCCTCCTAAAACAGGCCAAGTGGAGTGGATGAGGATAGGGAAGGGCCGAGGCAGGGAGACAGCAGAGAGACAACTACAGCATCCTACACACGGGACCATAGTAGCCGGAGCCACGGCTGTAACATGATACAGAGAGATACGGAGAGAAGATCTGGATCCGGATCCGTGAAGCACCCGTGGACGGCTTCACGACGTCAGTGAAAGAGCTGATGACACCGGCCGATGGGCTGGAGGCCGCACATGAGAGAATGGAGGAGTGTGAGGCAGCTGCCAAGTTCCTGGCTCAATGAAATGGTGTGCGATGTTGTGATGTCTAATTAGAGGGGAGGATTAAGGGTTAGTCTGGGGGGCTGGGGACCGAAAGGAAAGTGAGGAGCAGAGAGCGTGGGTGTGGTTAACTCCATGAAGAAGGGGGTTAGAGGGAGGGAGAGAGAGTGTTTACTCAGACTGGAGACCATACAGCAGGGTTCAAGGCTGAAGGGATTCTCCCCAGTAAAGAAGGGAAATTAATGATGCAGGAGAGAGGAAACATGCCATCTCTGAAGGAGCAAAGTCCTTTGGGAAAGCAAGAGACAAGACAGTCATTAGCTTCCCCCAGATGGTGGCTTTTGAGCTGGATCCTGATGAAAGAGGAAGAAGAAGGGAAGGCTAATCAGAGGGAACAGCAAATGCAAAGGCATGAGAGAGGAAAGAGCCTATAAGGTTTGAAGCCTCTCATGGGGTCTGGGAGCAGGAGAAGGGGAAGCAGGCCAGGAGGCTGGCTCTGAGCCAGCACCTCCTCTGAGAAGGCCTCCCAGTCTTGGGAACACGTACTCCCATGCTGCAGACAGAAAAAAATACAAATATGTACAGAACTGATAATCATGCGCATTTTTCCTATGCGTGTGAATACGACTCACCACCTGTTTTAAAAGGTCAACAAAGGAAAAAAGCCTCATTTGTTTTACAACTTTAACAATCACCAGCCCGTTTATGGAGCTATTTATTTTGTTTCCGCCTTAACAGTCTGATAAAACTGAGCTAAAGGATAGATAATGTTTAAATGTTATACAGTTTATCAACCCCCCTGAATGAATGAACTCAAAGATTACTATTCTGAACACCAGATAGAAACCTGCACACTTCTAAAATAACTTTTAAAGTTAGAATTATCTCAAAAGTTATAGTACACCTTGTTACAGTCCAATTTTTTAAATTATTGAAAATTCTTAAAATTAAAGCCAATTCCTAAAATCAAAGCCAAATCCACTGCTTTCCTCCTTAGAGAGGTTCAAATAAAAGATTTTCTCATGCAAACACCTGCCTAAGAGCACAGACAGACCTTCACCATCTTTTTATCTACTTGATTTACAGCAACAACATACATATGCTTTATGTCATGCCCACAGTAAGACTTTTTCTTTTTTAATTAAAAGCCCCGCTTGGGTTAAGCAATCAATAAAAATGCCAATGCCGGCATGGCAGGAATCCATAAGACTTGCGTGATTAGCTGAGAGCATTTGCAAAACAGAGCAGTGCCAATTTGGATTGTAGAAGGTCCGGTTCTGCCATTTTCCTTCATCGTCGTATACCCTTTTAAAACCACAAGTCCAGATTAATTAGCTCATCAAACTGAAATGAAAAGCAGTTTTAAAAACCAGTAAGATCTCATCATTAATGCATCTCAGACAGTCTATGCAGCCAGTGACCAAAGCAACTGAACTGCGTCAGTGCCATCCCGTGTCACATTTCCAGGCCTTGGTGCCGTGAGACTTGGCAATGGAGAGAACACAGGTCCCCAGAGCACAGGTCATGCCCCACAGCTGATATGACACTTGCTCTACAGAGGGCTTCCCGCACCTGGCTCAGGCTTTAAGTAATACAACACAGAACGCACTGTGAATAGGGGTCTCTATCCTATTCTGTATAGGACATAAAATCAAGAAGCTCAGGCAATCCTACAAAAGTACATCCCATAAACTTGGGTTTTGAGAGTTGGAACTAGAAAGGCTTTTCATGCCTATGTTTCAGGATACTGGTGTGAAGACAAAATACAGGCACTTCTAAGGCATGCTTAGATTTTCTACAAAGGTAAGGTATGACAGTTGACCTTTGAACAACATGGGTTTAAACTGCACAGGTCCCCTTATACACGGATCGTTCTACAGCACAGTACTGTAAATGTATTTCTCCCCCTTTTGACTTCTTAATAACATTTTCTTTTCTCTAGCTTACTTTATTGTAAGAATACGGTATATATATAATACATGTAACATACAAAATATGTGTGTATTGACTGTTTATGTTACTGGTAAGGTCAAGAGTAGGCTATTAGTGAAGTTTGGGAGGAGTCAAGAGTTATATGAGGATTTTTGTGCAGGGCTGCGGTGGGGGGCGGGCGCGGAGGTGTTTAATGGCCCTACCTCCGTGTTGCTCAAGGGTCAACTGCATAATGTAAAAGGTAAAAGATTTATGCAATCTGAAGAGAAACCAGAGTATCAACTACATAATGTAAACTTAAAGTACCACACTTAACTATATTGTATTATATTTCATTAAAGTTACCTAGGAGTGGACAACAAGGACTAATTCCGAATCTACTTGCAAACCAATCACCAAAAGCCCTTACCAAGCAGGGTGCTGTCCTTATTCCATGAATCAGGCTGCTTTACATACTACCACCTCTAAACACTGCTTTAAATTCTGAGAGTGTTGAAGCTGACCTTTCAGCCAGTTATGCAACTCTGACCGACTCGCTAAGGCCCAAGCTTCTCCCAGGGAAGACTTCTGGAGAGAAAGCACTGGGGAATGAAGCCATACCCCAACAGAAGCCTCCGACAAGAGGGCGAAGACACAGGCCCCCAGCACCCACAGATCACCAGCAAATGGTGGATTCTATTCCCTCAAGATAGAACGACATCTCAACTGGGACACTTCTGGGAGTAAAAGTGGGAATTAATTAGTAATAAATATGCCACAAAAACCGGGGTGGTCCTGGGCAAGCTGAAATATTTGGTCACCCTGTTTGAAAGTGACCTTATTAACCACGTGTTAAGTTGTCACCAAGTGCCAGGCACTGCAGAGTCAGGTATAACCAAAGTCTAATCTCAGCTACAGAGATGTTCCCGGGCCAACTGGCAGGCTCGCAGGCTGGCAGTTTAGCCTGTCTGGACACTTCCAACTTGCACACCTCACCTTGTCCAGTGTAAGAGCCCATCCTGCCCAGGCCAGGAACCCATGTCTAAGTGTTTGTGAGGTGTGGTTAGTCCTGCTGCCTTGAACCAGTGGACAGATAGCCATGTGTACCTTTGGGCATGGTGACCTAGTCCTCAGAGCTGTTTCTTACTAATTTCCTGAGGTTGCTACAGTTTTCTCTACCCCCTGCCCCTTTGTAGTCCAATCTCCAGCCTGCCTCTCTAGAACTGAGTCCCTGCCCAGCTCCCGACTGGAGCTCCCCTTTGCTCTGCATGGACCTTGTTGGGAGAACAATGAGATTACCCACTTAGCTGCACAGAGCTAAGCTGTTCTTCCATGACTCGCATGAAGGGCTGCCCTGCAGGCACTGGCTTGGGCTCGCCACACAACCTTGGGTGTTGCAAGTCAGATTCTCCTGAAGTTCTCAACTCCTGACTCTCCCAGAATCTGGACTTGTTGCAAATCACACAGAATTCCCTATGTAGCCCACAGAAGGGGGAGCAATACACAAATGGATGTTACAATCTTCTGGAGGAGGTTAACAGGGGCATGGGTAAGCATCGTAGAGAGTAAGCAAAGGGAGGGAGCCCTGCAGAAAGGGGATACAGTTGTTAGAAGGGGGTCCTGGAGGGAGGGGGGTGTGCATTCTTGGAGCTAGAGCAAAGAAGTAAGGTGTGAGGCAGGGTAAAGGAACTGAGGACTGGGCTATTCCAGTGGACCACAGACCAGTTCTTCTGGGGATCGAATCATGCCTCCCTGCCCTCCAAAATATGTATTGCATGTGTATTGCAGATCTCATTTCAAATTGAAACATGAATGTACTGCACACATATAACACCATCATTATCACATGTGTCACCACTGACAACCTAGGACTCTGCCCCAGCCTTCTCACAATTCAACTCTCCAACTTCGGACATCCTTTGTAAGGTTGCTCGGTTGAGTCTGTGGCTCATGACTTTTAAGAAATGCATCTAAAAACTGGATTAGCAAAAAGTTTCTCTCTTAATCTGATTGGATGCATCTCCCCTCCTCCCCCCAAGCCAAATACAATGCAAAATTCACTTGGGTTTACTGGAAATTATAATGGCAATACGGAAATCACATTTTATCCTCTGGAAAGAGGAATTTTAGCTGAACCACGTTAACTCCAATTATAAATTTGTTTTTCAAGTAATTTAGTTGTGCTTCTAAAAGCATTACTCTAGAGCAGTTTTTAATTTAATAAGACTAAAACTTGAGACTGAGGGCTTTTCAGAGTAAGTTGGGGCTAGAAAAATGGGCAAAATCAACCCTCTGCATGACCAGCATCAGCGCCCTCTGAGCAATCCTATTTCCCTCTTGTACCCCACTAGCCCCGGACAAAATGGGAAATGTCCTTGATGTAGTTAATATAATGCATTTTCTTTATGAAGTAATTGAGAAAGAAAATTGCAAGAAGAATGAAGAAAATGAAGTGTGGAGAATGACTGGAATAATCTGTGACTCTTTGCAGTGCTCAGACCATCAGGATCTCACTCATTCTCATGTGCCACACACCTATGTTTTTAGGTCACATGGTAACCACTGTCCACGCTAACTACAGTTGTTCCCTCAGGCAGGGGAGGTGGGCCAACTTCTGCTGAACTATGTCATCCACAGGCACTTTATAAACATTATCTCTTTGAATCCTCAACTCTGAGGCAGGACCTATCATCACCCCCATTTCAGAGGTTAAAAGGTTTGCCAGGCAGATGGGTTCCTTCTCCAACCTTGCTGTACTCTGCATTACCGGGGAGCCGGCCCTCGGGGTAGATGTCCTAAGATCCCATGTCAGCTGGATGACTTCTGGATTACTTCCAGGAGCTCTGACAGAACAAGACCCTGGGCAGGAGGAGGGGCGAAGCTGGGTGGGTTTTCATCTTCCTCTGTCTGCAGGGGAGAGGCTAGCAGAGGCTGCATCCCCTCAAAGGTCCCCATGGCTCCTGCTCAGGGACCAATCTGCATCATCTCTCCACCCTGCCCAGGGGGATGGTTTTCTGCTGTTGCTAATCTCTGGGTGGCTTCACCAATCCCCCATTTGGCCTTATGGTTCTTTCAGCACCTGTAACAATCCTCTGGATTAAATTCTCAAGGAAAATGCTATTTTTTTGTTTTGTTTTTCTGATTGGAAGCGATTTAGTGCTAAGTGATTCAGTGCTTGAAGGCGTAGCTGCTGAGTGCAAAGCCTGGTCCCTCCCACTGTCCGAGCTGGCCCACTTTGCCAGCCAGGGCTGAGCTCTCCCAGATCCCCAGTGACCGACTGCATGCCTTGGAAGGTCAGTAAACCTCTTGAAACCTCAGTCACTGATTTCATAAAATGAGGAAAGTAATTACTTGCCCTTAATTACTTCACAGGGCTTGGTAAGGCACGGGTAAGATACCAAATGTGAGAATACTACGTAGGTTGACTTACCCAAGACTTACAAGTCCTCAAGTCCCATCTACTAGGATTGCTGTACAGAGAAAAAGGAGTTTATTTGAAATCCACCCCCAAATCAATCTCATGGATCTAAATGGTTAAAAATGACACAGAGCTGCCCTCTAAGAGCTCACTGGGTGCTGACAAGCACTGTGACCTCATAGAGATAGAGAAGTGGGTTGGCCATGGTATCTTTGGCTTCCATAGGTATGGTCTATTGGTCTATTGTCTGTGGTTGGCTAGAGTCCGCAGCACTGCTTCCTGTGTAACTAACCCTGGCCTGCTGCTTTGGGAACCTGGACTAGATAACAGTGCCTGCTTCCTAGGATTGCTGCTCAGTATTACACAATGTAGAAATCAAATAATATAGAAATGCCTACTGAAGCTGTTGACGCCCCCAGTCAATGTCAAATGTAGTCAACGTGGATGATCTTATCACTACTATTCTTATTAGCATTACCACTATTCTTTCCTAGGATGAGCATTTCACAAGAGTTTGATTAGAGCTTTCTCTTCTGTCTGTATCATTCCCAGAGAAGTAGCAGCCTAGGATATGCTTTCCTGGACCTCATCACCCACATCACACCCACATCAAGCACCCACAGGAAAGGGCTCTCCTTCCCACCATACCTCTTCCTTTTCTTTTATTTCTAGTCTAAGCACCTGGGAACTTCGGTACCCCCCCTTCCTTTTTTGGTATCATACTGTGACAGAAGCAAACTATTATGTAGCCATGTGTTCATATAAGAATGGGTTAAAGGGCTAATAATAAACCATAATATTCTGATTTCCTATCCTGTTATTCTTTGATTGCTATTGTTTGCTGTGGTAATAAACATGAGCACTGATGGAGAAAACACTGAATTATTTTTGGGAGATGGATACCTTCCCTTGGTGATAGCTCTAGAAGAAAGCAGAGATCATCTAGATCAGTGGTCCAAAAAAGTATGAGTCACAGGTGTAATTTTAAAATTTTCTAGTAACCACCTTAAAGAATATAAAAAGAAACAGATGAAATAAACATTAATATTTTATTTAACCCCAAATACTGTCATTTCAACACGTAATCAGTATAAAAATTGTGAAAACACTCTGCCTTCTTCTCTCATACTAAATCCCTGAAACCTAGCACATTCTGACTGACCACGGCATAGGTCTCAAGAACTATAGGGATCCAGGCTAATGCATCAGACAGCACAGGTCTAGATGACAAGCTCCTTAAGGGTAGGGACTTGTCATATTTTAATTCCAAATTCCCCCGACATTTCTAGTGTGGTGCTTTGCCCAAAGCAAGCAGTCAACAAATTTCATCACTGATCTCAGGAATGGATGGCTGGAAAGAAGGGCTGTCACTCATAAATGTAAGCAGAGCCAATATAAGTTTCTTGGAAGAAGTTACATTTTATGGGTCTTACACACTTTAAAACATGCAAAATGAACGTCATTGCTAAAAAGTCCCACAATGTTCACTTACCCTAATATCACTGCAAAAGCCGCATTATATATAAAGAGAAAGCAAGGTTAACTTTCTTCTAAAAAAGAAAAAAAAAAAAGTGAGGGGGAGAGAGTTAAATCAAAAATGGCCCCAACGAGATCTCTGTAACAAAAGACCTCAATGAATCATCAACTATTGTTTAAATGACTTCTTATGTCTGGTGTTATGTAAGACCCTGTAGTGTATGCTTGGATATAGACAGACATACCTTGAAAGAGCATTAAAACTAATATTGCAACCAGTTAATTTATGGAAATAATGAATACCTTTTTTGATCAGTGTTACTAAAAGTATATTTGATTTGAAAGTTTTGAGGATTAATAAATGCAAATTACAGTTAGCTTTTACCTAGTTGATGCAAACAAATCAACTTGCTCAGTCAGGATAAGCACTTAAAAAAATAGCTTGCATTTCCTGAAGGCCACAAGATCACACCGTTTATAGAACTATAATACACACAGCCAAGGTTAAGAAGGTAGCTCCTTCTGGCCTGTGGTACAGAAATCACAAAGCTCAAGTCCATTTTGACTACCAGAAATACTAACTGACTGCAGCCACTGGTGTGTGATAGCTTCTCCACAAAACTCAACAGACTTCCCATTCCCCTCAAGAAAAGGAAATGGAGAGCCTCAACAAAAGTTGTATGAAATGGTGAAGTACTTGGTGTATCTTTGCTAAGATTGTGAAATGAACTTCCAAGGAAAAGTCAACTAGGATTAAAGGCATTTACTTGAAAGGGTGCTTTCTGTGGGGAGACAAAAAAGCCTCTCCTTTACCATGACAGGATTGGTTTTTGCTACTTCTAAATACACTTTGACCAAAGGGATTTAAAAAAGAAAAAAAAAAAAGGCTTCTCAGTGTGCCCAGCTCTCTCTTAAAGCTCCTGTCTCCTAGGTAAGGGGGATCTGAGGTGATTCAACCAACTGCAAGGCAACTGTGCTGACGAGAAGCTGCATGGTCACAACAGTTGTTTTTTACCTGTGGAGAAAAGCTCTCATTTAACTGAAACTTGACTTGTTCAACCTCGTAGAATTTCCCTCAGATCCCAGGCTTGACAGATTTATGGTTCTGTGGTTACTCATAAATACCAGTGTTCAGCTAGCCTTTTACATTTCTATCATCAAAATTCTCATAAAACTATAGCTAATAGCTGTATATAGTATTTATTTGGTGAAGAACTGGCGCGGTGTGTTTACTTCTTCAATTATTGCATTTACTTTTAATTTTCAATCTGGTTGAAAATTTTGCTGTCCTTACATGAAAACAAATAGTGCTTTAAAAAAATCTCCATCATGGCAAGATTTGAACATTTACACTTTAGAGGAAAAGAAGTGGAGAACACATGAATCAAAATTTATATTATTATTTTTTAAGAGCTATTTTTAGGCTTATCAGTTTACTTTTCTTGAGAGGCAGCTTGTGCCTCTTCAATCGTTTAAAAAATTGTTGACATCTTTTGAATTTTATCTTGTGTCAGTTATTCACATATTGTCCAATTTTAAACACAGATCTTTAAAGTGCTAGATAGCACTTGGGCGGAGCCTGTATTAATAAATGTCACATATTTTTCAGTAACTCAGCAATGTTGATGACAAATTTCATATTGCTGACAACCAGCCACTTGCTGAAATAATTAGTTTTCTACCTTAACTTGTGACTTTCATTCACTGCGTAAATATTTACTGAAAGCCTGCCATGTGCCAGATGTTGCTGGGCCCTGGGTTTACCAAGCAGAAAAGGCAGCCCCGGCCTTCCAGGCCCTCACGGTGCAGAGGGGCTACTGTGCCTTTTTAAAAACCTGCCCTCTCGGGAGGCCTTCCCACATATCAGCCAACGTCAGAGAACCCCTGACGGATGTGGGTCTGAATTCTGCCTCTGCCTGGCAAGAGCTGGCGGCCACAGGCTCCTAGATTTGTCCTCTGTCAGCCTCAGTTTCTTCATATTACACAAGGATACTAATTTATTCTACAGGGTTATTGTGAGAGTCAAATGAAATGGGGGAGGTAGCCTGATTTCCCCATCCTGAGTTTCTCTGACAACTGACATATTTTTAGTCAATTGTTAGTTATCATTTGCTCTTCCTCCGTCAGAGCTTTAAAATCAGTTCTACCATGCCCACAACGGGAGCTAAAGAACCCCTAAGGTTGTGGCCTTCCATCAGTGGGGGGAGACTCACACCAGAAGAACTGTAGGGTCAGGAAGGAACTATCACGGTAATAAGCATAACCGTGGCGTGCCAGGCCTAGGGCTAGGTGAATCATATGCGTTACCTCCTTTAAACCCCACAACCACTCCAAGATGCAGACACTATTATCTTCTCTCTTCTACGAAGAAACCCAGTACTCAGGGAGGCTGAGAAGGTCCACAGTGACGAAGATACAAGTGGCCCAACATCATTTCTCATGACTTCTCTTTTGACTTACAAGGCCACTAAACTCCTCAGTCTGGCAGATGCGTGGCTGGATGCTCCCTACAGCGACTCCGACTGTTCCTGCTGGTTAGACAAGATCCCCCTCCTACGAATTAGAATTCCCTATGTCTTGGTTCCGCTCACCGTTCCTACGAACACCTCCAAGGTCATCAGACTCAGGGGCAGCTTATGACATCATGGTTCCATGGGCCATCTCATTTTTTCTGTTCTCCTCCCCTTGGTCTCTCCAAGGGACTGCCGGGAATATCAAGAACTGTCCTTCAGTGCTGATGACTGCCTCTGTTCCTTTCACAAAGCCCTCAGAAACTGCCGGTGGAAACAAGCCAACACTCTTTCATGCCTAACTCCCACCTGTCCTTACTAAGGGTGGATGTAGCCCATCTAAGCCTCCATACTGGGTGCCTATAAAGATAAAGGTGGCCTTCCAGGGCACGGCAGAGTAGTTGTTATTACTCCTCTTGGCAGGGCCCGAACACTGTAACCCAGAGGCAACAACCCTCAATCCTTTTCATATATTCTCTTGTGAAGGCAAAAGCACATAGAGCGCACAAATTAGGCACAGACAAAACCATATGACTCTCGGTCCCCTACGGAAATAAACTAAGAATGACACTGGATTAGAATAATAAGCCAAAATCTCCCTCACCTCCACCCCTCAATGTTTCAATGTGGGTAACTAATAGAATATTATACTCATCAAGTATAGTACTAACTTCAGGCATAAGACAGCACAATTTTATGCTTTCTATTTTGGCTTTTAGTTTAGTTTCAATTCAATAAACAATAAAAAGCATCGTAAGCCAGGTACCATGGAAGTATTAAAAAAGCTTAAAGTATGGGGATGGCAGAAATACCAATTTCAAAAGGATGTGATACAGAGCCTGCCCAGGGAATTATGGGCACCTAGAGTGGGGCTACCATCCCCACCAGAAAGGCTTAGAGAAGGCTTCTTCAAGACTCTCAAGCCTTAAAATAACTAAAGCACACAGAGGTCAAGTTACTACCTCCTTTACTGAAGAAAAGAAATAACTGAAGGAATTCCATGAGATTATGTCTTTGCAAATGATATACTCTTATAACCAAAAATCAGAAATGAATGTCCTAATAGCCAAACTATGGAAAGAACCTAGATGTCCATCAACAGATGAATGGATAAAGAAGATGTGGTATATATACACAATGGAATACTATGCAGCCATCAATGGAAATGAAATCTTGCCATTCGCAATGATGTGGATGGAACTAGAGGGTATCATGCTTAGTGAAATAAGTCAATCAGAGAAAGACAACTATCATATGATCTCCCTGATATGAGGAAGTGGAGATGCAACATGGGGGGTGGGGGGGTAGGAAAAGAAGAAAAGAAACAAGATGGGATCGGGAGGGAGACAAACCATA